>JAJHUR010075007.1:0-22748 GCA_027495735.1 Lutjanus campechanus
GCTGTAGAGCCACGGGCCTAATTATACAGTCAGAAACTCGCCTCTGAACACAGTGAAGCATTTAGCCGCCAAGAAAGAAAAAAAAACAGAGCTAAAAGGAGAGAGCGAATTGGAATTAATTTGTGTGCGTTTGACTCCAATCGTATGCCAGTGTCGCTCCGTTTCTTGTCAACAAGTAGATAAACAACTTATGGATCAACAACAATTACTGGGGCTGATAAATAATCAGTCATTAATGGGAAATTACTATGATTGTAGGCAATAAATATTATCTAATAATAATATCTGATGTGAAAGATTATGTCAAAACATTTCATTTGAATTCTTAGGTAAAATGTCCTATAAAAGCCGAAGTAGAAAAGGTAAGAGAGAAGAAAAGATAATAATAAACATTCAGAGTGCACTGTAAAAAAAATAGTTGAGATGATTTTTCAAAGCAGCGCACTGCAATAGATTTTTGACTTTTGAGCCCAACTCAAACTCTTAAGTTTTGACATAAACTTTAAAAAGTTTCGCTGACCTATAATCTTTAGTTGAGATAACTGACTTTTCTTTAGATAAATTCTTTCAGGAAAAAAAAAAAGAAGAAAAATGTTTGGTCAAAAATTGGTCACAGTGAGCTGCAAACTTGATTTGTCTTTTTTTAGTGGGTGGAAAGTTAAATAAAATGAAAAAATAAAAAAAAATTTAATATTTACTTTCACTTCAATGAATTTACTCAATTTTTAAACTATAATCTTTGGAGTTTTTAAAACAAAGCTTTAAGTTTATCAAAAGAAGAAAAGTAAATTATCTCAACATAATATCAGTAGTTGGTAAAACCTTTTCAAAACTTAAGAATTTGGGTCAAAGTCGTCCATATTTATGTTTATTGTTAAGAAATGACCTACAGTGGGTGTAGTAAGTATGACAGAAAAAGTATACATTTCTTTTGGGTCAATCTGCTGGAGGTGACTTTCACTCAGGAAACCGGGTTTTGAGTCCTGTGCGTACTTATTTTAAACCCAACCTAAACTAAACCTAACCAGGTGGTTTTGTTCCGTAAACGTACCCAAGTGGTTTTTGTGACCTTACTAAAACCTTATTAAGCTGCAGCCATTTTACAATATTCACCATGTGTGTAACGTCATGTGACTTGCGTGAGATAATTAAGGCGAAGTGAGCGATATTCTTTTCGTCAGAATCTTAATCTAACCCTACCCAATCACGCTCCTCATGTCTAAACCTTCCTAACCCAAGTGATGCACACCAACGAAGGCAACAAGTGCTAGCCAATCAGAGTCAGAGTAGGTTGAGTCATACCTTTGCTCTCCTGTGGAAAAAACTGCATTCAATAATCTTGCTCGAGTGTCGTTCAATAGGAATCAACCTAGTCTGATGTTTAGGTATGAAGATGCGTTGCAATGCAGGTTTAAAATCTTGACTGAGATCATCTTCATTTTAATTTAGACAATAACAATAAAAAAAAGCTTGGCTGGTAATGGTGAGAGTTCAGGCTGCTGCGAACGTGCTTTCCCACAGAATCCCATCCTGTCCATTCTGTGGCGTCGGTCACTTCTGCTGACACCACGTGAGAAGATAGTGTCCATGTTCATGAGATGCATCTGGACTGCCATACTTCAGAAGAAGTGCACCGACAATAGCCAATGAGGGAGGCTGCCAAGACACTGACTTTTGCCTTATACAGCCTGGACTGTTGTCTGCAAACACGTTTTGCATGTCTGTCGTCCAACTGGTCCCCACAGGGAAAAAATCTGTTGCTCTCGATGATGCTTTTCTGGTCGTGTGAGCTTAATTGGATCCTCTCGTCACTACCGTAGATCAGTTTTGACTGTTACATCTCGCAAATGGGAAACACTACAGACTCATAAGATTAAATGGATCTTCTCGCCATTGAATTACACTATGTCTTGAATCTTGATTAGGTCAGAATCAGACATGTTGCTAGAACAGAGCTAATGTGTCATCCTTAAGACCTGACCTGTGCTGGGGCAGCTGTTTGTTACTATGATCATATAGATGGATAAAGGTCAGGTTGGGATTACCAGCAAAATCTATGATCATAGAAATATTCTTTTTTTTTTTTTTTTTACAGTTCATCCATGGCGATATTCAAATAAATAAACCGAACAGAGGTGGCAGAACAAATCAAATCACCAGCTTCAAGAAAATGACACGAATTTACACAGCTCACGTTATCTTTGTTTTGTCTTTGGATATCTTTGGATGCTGGGGCAGCTAAACATTTAGATCAAAGGCAGAACTGAGATGAGCCAATTTGATTTAACTTACATCGAGCTCTCCCTCTCGGAGAGGATCACAGAGGACCTCTGGGGGTAATCTCGACCGCGTTTGGGAAGGAAGAGCAACATTTGCCCCTAATAGCTCTCGTTCTTCTCCACGTCTCAGGAACCAGCTGGAATGCAAATCGTCTCGACTACATCCACATCAAACAATATAAATGTAAGTCAGAGATATCTTTAAATGACATATCACAAACCGGATACCAAAATAAAAAGCACCTGTTTTGTTGTCTGGGAAATGTAATTGTATTTCAAAGATGACAGCATGCGTACTTACTCTAAATGTCACTTTTAATCTCAGCAGTCAGAGGATATTTCATCGTGGGCTCATTTTTATTCTATATATTCCAACAATTTGTCTTTGAGTGCACTGATATGGCAGATATCAGCAACATAAATGAATTACCCACAAGGCCTCTATAGAAGCTGCTACACTGTAAAAATGTATTTCATTAGTGGTTGACACACCCTTCCTTTAACCTGCTATTCTTATTTCAGTAAGTGTGTCAGTCAAGTTTCTCTTAGTGCTGTGCTTCGGTCGACGTGACATCCATGACTTTTTCCAGATATTTCCCCCTGCAGCTGAGCCACCATTTTCCTTTGGTGATGGTTTAAGTTTTCATAAACTCACTGAACCAGCTCATTAAGTCAAACTAACGTTAGCAAATTGTATAGTTAATAAACCAAAATAACACACTGAGGTTACTATAAAAAACTACCTTCTTGAAACCATAATATTAGTTTTTTTTTAAGCAGCTATATTTTACTTTTGGCTGAAGCAAATAATAATTTAAGTTGCATTAATATAAACTGGTGATCTGAAACACAACCGATACTTAAGTACATTTGACGTAAAGCAATTGTGTTCGTCTAACTTTTTAACTCGATTTGACAGAAAAAACTTCAATTCATTTGTGTGTTACAAATTGAAGCAATTTTTTAAAGTCGGTTCAGTAATTCTCTTTTTTCAGTGTAGATAGCTGTGGTGAAGAGAACAGATAGGCTTATAGCGGAGCTGGTGGCTATTAGTGTCATCAGGAGCAGCGAGAGTGGATAATATAAAAACTTCAACGCAATCAACCCTGCATGAGGAAGAGCACAAAATAAGAGATGAGGAATCTCTCTGCTTTATTATCCTAACTGAGTATTGTGTTTAATGATAGAGAGGAAGTGGTTCATTATGTATTCAATAAGTGTGTGTGTCTGTGTGTGTGTGTGGTTCAACTTCCCGTGGGTTCGCTGCAGAAAAGACGTCTTATCTAACAATGTGTGCCGCGTGACAGCTGTTGACATTCAAAACATCAGTCAGAAATCCACTGCTGAATAGCTCGACATTATGTTTAGGACCATTCAAGACGGGCATATTAAAGAGCCTGTTTGTTTCGAGGAAGAATCATTGTCACATATCCGTTATCTGACTGGAGATGAAGAATTCCAAAAGCATCTGCACAAATAACGCCACAGAAAGTGAAGTAAATAAAGAGAAATGACAATAACAGATACATACGTCAAAATAATGGCATGCCAGGACAAACAAGTCACTATACGGCTCAAATCAGCAGTATTAATCAGATAGCTGCAGCTATTGTATGCTCTGCGTGTTTATTCAGCCACTGAGCCAGGGGTGATGGTCGCGCTGCCCTGTCGAGATAAGATCTGTCTAGGTTGATGCTGCTTGCGTGAATAATGCATTAGAGATGATGACCCCTCCCTGACCAAGAGATGGACAGAAATAACATTGACGTCAGCCCGGAGCCTCATGGTACCAGACGGCATGAGCAGAGGATATAGAGGGGATATTAAGCCTGCAGTGCTTCTCGGGGATCAGCTACACCTCTCAATCCGCCTGTCTCTCCGTCAGGGGGTGGTGGTGGTGGTGGTGGTGGTTGTAGGCGGGGGTGAATCTGTGTCAGGCTCTCCCTCTCTCTTGTCTTTTCGTGGTGACGTGACAGGCATCTGTGAACACCAGGGAGCAGAGAGGAGAGGCCACTTGCTGGGATGAAATGGGACTGCGGAAAGATATTTTTGCCACGTCTGCATGTGCACGCGTGACACGCGCGCACACACAAGTGCGTTTTCCATCAGCATTCACAGACCTACCATTTTTCAATGTGATGTTTCGGCCAATTATAAAACATATCTCAGGGATCAGAGCTTTATTATCAAATTATTTCAGAGCTTTATTATTGAATTAATTATACAGATTATTATTTTTCCTCCACCTCTATCCGTGTCTTCATTAGTTTCCCTTTTTTTATATCGTCCTTTCCCCAAGATTGGGTCAAAAGAAACGCACATAAGTAAAAAAGTAGTTTTTCTTTGAGGAACGATCAGGGGGTCTGTATACTTGATGATCTTGACAGAGAAATCTAATATATTTACCGTAATAAATGATTCAAAAAGACCATGATATGTTATCAGAGATTATGGAAACGCAAGTTGAAATGAATTTGTCTTATTGTTCGCCTGTTTCACATTAATTAGAGTTCAAATGGATGCTGTAAGTTCGCAGAACAAGTATGATTCATAAAGTCATTCAATAATATTTTAGAAGGAGCAGATGCTTATAACAGTTATCAAATCATTCATACAGATTCTTATTTTTCCTCCACCTTAATCTGTGCTTTCTCGTTTACCTTCTTTATGCTTCATGCCCTGGGTTTTTTCCTTTTTTTATACTGTGCTTTTACTCTTTACTCAAGTGTATTTTTGAATCAGTAATCTACTTTTTACTTTGCTGCATTTAACATTTACACCTTTGTTATTTTTAATTTTTAAACACCTCTACAACTTGCGAAAAATAAGCTTCACCCATCTTTTGACCACGATGCCATAATGACAGAGCAAAACCCAGAACATGAGGCAGCCTCCAGCAACAAACTCTGGCCACACTTTTTATACAAAAATCTAAAAATAATGCATCCTCAGTTAACACATTTGAGTAAGTTCCACATACACTAGCAGAAAATATAGCTGGCTGATTTTCATATGCACAATATGCAAATTCTGCTGCTTGCTAGGGGTCTCTCTCACATTAAAACAATAACAAAACACACACGTAGTAGCGTGGGATCATGGGAGTTATCTGCAGTTTTAATCAACCATCATTCCTGATTAAAATCTATCTGACATGACTCAGGCAGACATGCTCACGTAAGGGGTTGTATTAAAGTTTTACTCCACTTTATTCTGTTTAATCACTTTCGATGACCTCCTCCCTCACTCTCTGATGTTTCCGATATATCCCATGTTTTCCCAGAAGTTATAGCAACTAGCAACCATCTAGCAACGGCTAGCAAGAAATGCACTTTTACCTTGAATAAATTACGGATTTCTATGCTTTTAAAATGTTAGCGGAAATATTTGGGACGGTGTAAGTACACAGCTCAACAAAATATATAACATGTTGAGCTTTTTTATACATTTTATTGCAGAAATGTTGCATTTCTTAAAACCTTTGTTGCTTGTGGTCTGTTGGACTTTTGACAGCAGCTAACCTAACGTAATGCCAGCTTCAATGTTAATGTTACTTTCATAATTGCAATACACTCTAAAAAAAAAAATTAATGTAACTATAATGTAACTTGTAGTTAGATTAATTTATTAACGAGTGCTTTTTTACTTTTCCCTGAGCAGGTTTCTCAAATGGTAATTTACACAGTACTCTATCCAGCCTATTTCCAGCCGTTCCCCCCTCCATCAGTGTAAGGTTATTGTGTGCTCTGGGGTTATGGGGCGTCAGTGTTTGAGGTCTACGAGTAGAGGCTCACTGCACTGCTCTTATTCAGCCCTCTGCCCAAATTATCACAAGAACCTCGGCTTTTCAGGCTTATCTGCAGGAAACCCCTCAGGGAGTTCTCTGCTCCTCTACCCTCTGTGCCAACCTCTGCACTCTTTCATATACAGCGCTGTAGGCCTACAGTCGCATTTCAGCCAACCACACATCGACAGACAACACCAGCATACTAACCAGCTGGTCAGCCAACAAATCAGTCATCTTGTGAGTAGCCAGCCTCCCACCAGTGTGACCAGTCAGCCAGCTGGCTTTCTTCTCACTCAAACATGAAGACAACGAATCAAATATTTATCCATGAATTATCCAATGACAGGAGAAAATTCCTATTGTAGAAGGATTAATTGTAAAGCCCGGCTGTGGTCACAATGCTGTCCAGTACACTTTGATTTTCAGATACTCTCAGATTTCATCCAAGAGATAAACTCATTGTTGATGCGCAATAATATCAGACAATATCAGACACGCACCAAAACGTGGGGGACATCTAGTTTCTAGTACATCTTTTAAATCAATGTCAGAAATTAATACTAAACAAAGTACCTATTTAAAGTCAGAGCGGGATTACAGGTCAGAGGTCAAGGATCGGTGCCGAGAGGCGGTTAACATCCTGCCAGATCCACTGGAGGCTTATTGAATTTCATTAAGGAAAGAGTTGTGCCATATTTGTGTTTAAGAGACATCAACGAGAGTCCCCAGTCTCTCTTCTGCTCCAGCCTGTCAAGCTATGAATACATAATTCAAACAGAACAGGTTAAGATGTAGCTGTGTGACTGTGTAGTTGTCTCATAGTCAGATATGTGCTCTCTCTCTCTCCGTCTCTCTCTACTATATCATTTATTCTTTCATTTCCCTTGCCAAGTTTCTCTCGCTGAAAGAGGCATTTCCTATTTCTTTGTTAATGAGAATATTCAAATTTTACACATCTTCCTCTAAGCTGCTAATTCAGCATAATTAAATCCTGCACGTCTGCAGATCTGAAATAGTGGGCTCAGGCTCAGGCTACATTTACTCAAGGCAATTTGATATCAAGGACTTTACTTGCCTCATTAGTCTGCTGTAAATCTATAGGATGTAAATCAATGGTACATATCATAGTGTGTAACATCACTGACCTGAGAGCTCCGACGTTCAGGAAAACAAAGGTACTAACAAGAACCATAAAGGGCTTTTCAGCTTGTCCCCACAGAAGAACCCTTTTTGGTTCTTGGTAGAGTCTTCTATAAAGGTTTCACTTCAAACGCTTTTAGAGAGTTCTACCTAGAACCCACATAAAAGGGGAGAACCATATCTAGAACTATCTGTGAAGGGTTTCACCCAGGTTCTACAGAGAACCCTTCCATGGTGTAATGGTTCCAGTCAGAACCCTGTCTGGGGATTCTATCCAGAACCTTTCCACCTTCTAAAGGTGCTAACAAGAAGCCACCCAGGGGGTTCTACTGAGTACCTTTTTATAGTCCGAGGATTTTATCCAGAACCCATCCAGGGAGTTCTACAAGGAACTCTTTGGTTTTTATCTAGAACCCAACCAGGGAGTTTTACAAAGACCCCTTGTATATTCCAAGAATTTTATCTAGAACCCACCCGAGTGATTGTATCTAGAACCCCTTTATATCCCAAGGGTTTTATCTATAACCCACTTAAGTGGTTCTACCTAGAACCCTTTTATATCCCAAGAGGTTTATCTAAAACCAACCCGAGTGGTTGTACCTAGAAGCCCTTTATATCCCAAGAGGTTGTACTTGACTCCATCCATGTGGTTCTACCAAGAGGGGATTTGTTTAGAACCCACACAGGGGGGTTCTACTGAGAACCCTTTTATATTCCAACTGTTTTATCTAGAATCCACACAGGGGCTCTACCAAGACCCCTTTTATACTTCAAGGCTTTCACCTACAACCCTCCCAGGGGGTCCTACCAAGAACCCTTTTACATTATGATACAAAGAACCTTTGACAAAAGAGTTCTCCGATTTCAACAATCTTTGAAGATCTCTTTCTTTCAAAGGCAGTTATTTGGATGAAAAGGGTTCTTCATGGAACCCTTAGTCTTCCAAAGAACGCTTCATAAATCCATACTTCCGAAAAGGGTGCTTCAGACGCAAATGGTTCTGGTACTGTAGGACCTCAGCCCCTCTGGAAAGATCTCTTTTGGAACCCTTATTTCACAGAGCGTAGTTCTCTAATCACTCTCTACCCTAAACTTGCAGAAACAGCGAACAGATTTCTGAAAAGATGAACCAAACAAAGACGATCCGTGTCTCTATCCATACCTGTCAGCTGACATTCAGAATAAGGGGAAGGTGAACACATTTTTTTTCCCTCTCATTCGCAGGTCTGAATGGTTGTGAAATGGAGAGCAGTGGGCGGCAAACACTGCTATAAGTAGCGGTAGGCTAACCTTTACTCACACAAAGAAACCAGTTCTCATTCAGCTGACCTTGAAAGCGTATATTATCCTCAGAAGTTGTGTGTCGCTAATTAACTTCTATTCATTTCTAATTGATATCATCCTGTTCCTTTTGATATTACGCTCTCATAAATACTGCTTTGGAAACCATATGTTATAAATATTTCTCCTTAAAAGTCAAAGAACAACCACCAGCCTTATTTTCTCACATAGGAAATAGTCCTTTTAGACAAATCTATTCATTGCGCTGAAATCTCTCGGGAGGAAAAGGCAGAAATAAACATATATTTACTCTTTCCCACATCAGGGAGAAGGGATGCATATAAATTTGAAGTGCATAAGTAAGTTTATCTTGATCTGTATTTCTATCAGGGATGAATCAGTTAAAGCAGAATTGAAAAAGAGACAGACACTGAGAGAGTTCACTCAGAAAGCTCTCTTTGTGGAGACTCCCTCCCCTGTGCGAGGGGAAAATGAAGCATTAGAGTGTGTGCTGGCATGGCAGAGGAGAGATGAAAGAGCGTCTGACTCCAGTCGCTGAGATCTCCTCCTCCTGTGTTTGATCCTGTCTTCCGGTCGGCTGGCTGCCCGAGAACAACATGGAGAGCCAAGGCCATGGTCAGGGCATTAGCATGGAGGAGAGGACAGAGTGGCTTTCATAAGCTACAAACATATCCCTGAAGGCGCACACATGCAGAAACATACAATCACTCAGACATATAAGGGCTGGAGTGGTACATGTGTTCAGCAGGAGCCAGTGGCGCGCGATTTTCAGTTCAGGACATCATATGAACCAAATAATTACAACCCTTTAATCTAATAGAGTTTAATAGAAGTAGGGTGTCACATCCCTCCTCATCAACAACTTCCCTCATACTGCACCAAACCGTGACAGCACACTCGATGTTGGCATAAAGGACCGAAAAAGTGAAAAGGTGGCAGAAAAAGAAAGAAAAATCTCCAGGCTGAGGCTGCAAAGCTCAACACATTTTTAACACACTTTGATATTACCACAGGCATAAAGTTGTGTGTATATGCACATAAAATCATTTTTCATCACTTCATCACTTTCTCTCATGGCAATTGTGAATGAAATGATCAAAAATGGAATCATATTGTGGATAATTTTGCACGCAGCAGAATGAGGAAAGATGACCGTCCGTATTTACAGCGCCTCCTCCTGCAAAACAGTTCCTACATCCCTGCTAATTACTGTGAACCATTTTCATGTGCAAAATAATTGAATAAATAAATAAATAATATAAACTGTTTGACCCAGAGCTTTTGAAGGCTGCGTCCATTATCACTTCTTATACAGCATTTACCGACCAACATTTAGTCTGAGTGTGTAAATTTATGCTCTGTGTTGTGCCCTCAGAAGTTCCACAATTAAACAAAAAAAACAAAAAACAAAAAGCTGCATCAAAAGATACTTTGATCTCCTGCGAGATTTTGTATGTATTGTGTCTGCATTGTACAGGTTGTGCAAACTAATTATGTTTTATAATATGACAATGCTGTAGTTAAGATCTGAGTAGGTTTTGGGACAAAGGACACTTGGTTGCGGTTTGGGAAAGATCGTGGTTTGGGTTAAAATGATCACTCTTGTGAAATCTTTGCGGGTCTGGGGTTTCCTTTCTGTAAATAATTTTTTTTTTGTGCAACTCACGCGTCACTCAAGTAGCTAAGTAAGCAGAAACCAGAGCTCAGACTGTCCTCTAGTTTGGAAGTATTATGAGAGACAGTTTATAGTTTAACCAAATCTTGAGGCCTTGCAACACTTCTTTATAATGTTACTTCTATGTATTTATTCCCTTGTGTCTGATTGTCTGTCCTGCCCTGATTGGCCTCACCTGTGTCTCGTTATCCTCCCCCTCACTAGAGTATTTAGTGTGTCTTGTTTTCTCTCAGTGCCAGTTCGTCTTAGCTCCTTGTGTGTCTAGCGTTCTAGCCTTTTGTTTCCTTTTGTGTTTTGCCTGTTGTTTGCCTCTGCCTTTTCCCAAGTGGAGTTGTTTGCCTCCGCTGATTGACCTCCTGTGTACCAAACCCTCTTTTTGACCAGTAAACACTGTGTAATTTTTTTACCTGAATTATCTTCAGAGTCATGCAGTCGAGTACAATCTCACCTGGTTCACCAGTTGTGACACTGTCCCTCATGTTGAATATCTTTAAGGGGCTGGCGTCACTGAGAGCTCCTCCCAGGCTCTCATTCCTTGTTGCTCGCCACAATATGCTAATTTATTCTCCTCAACCATCTCACGACCCCTCGGAACTACTGCAACTCCCTTGGCGTTCCCGACCCCCAAGTTTAAAAAACCCACTGCTTTAAGAGACAATTTGTCTACCTCAAAACCTGAACAAATAAGAGAAAAACTATATACTTGACTGCATACCATTAAAGTTTAGAGAGAAAATTAACTTTCTGGAATTTGGATGAACTCCCCCTTGGTTTAACTTAGGCACACTTGCATCATAAAATCACAGTTTTTCTGTGAAATACACTGTTAGTACAAGCTAGATAAATAGTAGGCTACTTCAAGTGGCAAATAAGACATTTAAATACCATTTAGCTGGTCATCTGAACCTTAAATTTAAGGACAACGAGAGACTGGTTGAAAATGAGTTCTAGTCGACAGCACCACTAAAAATTGTTCCATTTTCTAACTTCCTGCTTGCACAAATTGAATGCTAAGACAAGGATGCAGACTCACACACATATGAGAGACTGTGTAACCTACTTCACCTCCATGGTCAGCAGGGTGATGAGAGCATGGGAGCACAGCAGAGAGGAGGTTATTACAGTGCAGCTGCAGTGGTAATGTACTTTATTTATGATGGCTGCTGGAACATCACTTGCTATCTGCACTGAGAAGCTTATCAGTGGAGGCGCCTGGACTAATGACACATGGACAACAACCACAAAACTGTCACAGGCAATTATAAAGGAAAGAGTGAGAGTATAATGAGGAACTTAGTTTTCAATTCCAGGTGAATCTGGGCGCTACAGCTTATTTTAGTGCTACAGCACATCAACTGCCACGATTCAGTATTTTACAATAAATGTTTGGATGGTCAAATAAGTATTGGATGTGTCCTTGACCTTTTCTGCAGGATGGTCTCATAAAATTGAGTGTTGCTCACGGAGGGGAAAAAAATAATCTAGTGCTTTTCCAAAGGCTTCCACTAAAATCAGAGCTGTGTTACATTTTTCGAGTCTTAATTTACTGTAGAAATTTGTTGGTTCAGTTTGTGAATAAGAGAAGTCAAATTCATTTAAATCTAAATACATTTCCTGTTTGCGCTAACCTCTTTCATACTCCCCAAGAGAACTTTTAGGGATGTTTCTTCATGTTCTATTTTCAGCTGCTGGATGGTACAAAAATTAGGGATGATACTTCATCTAGCACAGCCCAGTACAGTATGCTGCTCATCTAGGACACATTCAAGGACTGAATGTTATATTTGTGTTTCTTTAGGAGTTTCATAAATTATCTATTTCTTCTCGCACTGAGCTGAAGAAAATCACAAGTGAACAAAACATAATAAATGCACATGTTTTAGTTTTGTAATAGCCTTTAAGATCCTGCTCCTGCTTCGCAAATCACTCAGCGGAGTAGTGCCTGAATAAATATCTGATTATCCTCTTACACTGGCCTGTAATAAGTCCTATGGAGATGTAGGTTTAGAGTCTTTTGTCTTCACCTCTGGAGCAGCCAGCCAGAGGACCTGAGGGCATCACAATGTGTGAGCAGTTTCCAATAAAACCATGAAATATCTTTTCAGCCTGCCACTTATATAGTCAATCAAATCAGAATTACTCTTTAGAGCAATTCTGCCTGAATGGTGCCATATAAAAAGGTTGGTTTGATTCGAATCGATTTGATGTTTTGCAGTTTAGAACCGTGTTGGTAAAAGAGGACACGACAGAGAATGTTTTGAGCAGTTAAGGATCAGCTCCTCTGCTCACCTCTGTCTGAGGAGTGCAGGATACACGCGCAGCAGCAAACTAAAGCAGCTAAATCAATTAAAATCCCATTAAAGTCAGCACCATTATTGAGGTCATTACCAAGGGGGAGAGATGCCTGATGATGATGGTGGATCAAACAAGATCTAATTAATTCATTTATTCATTAAGGCGCCGCTCTCGTGCAAGCATGGTTAGTGCAATGTAATGAAAATGGAAGGAGAGACTCTGACACCGCGCGCAGCGTCTCTGCAGAAACATCAAAACTTGACATGAGACGGAAAATATGAATATGAAACGTGAACACGACATCAAAGGCAACTTATTGCCAATGTAGGGTATTGGCTGCTTTTCAAAGGACACTAAAACACATGGACGTTTCCAGGCGCCACAAAGGACGGCTGCTTTCAGCTGCTTTCACACACTAGGTGTCAGACTGGTTGCAGAGAAAGAGTGAAAATAAGAGCGCAAGGTAAGACAGAGGAAAAGAGGTAAAAAGAAGGATAGCTTTACAGTCAGTTTCTCTGCCTCATCTCCCACCAGTGGAGCTGTGATTAGGGAGCAGCAGACATTAATGTTTGGTATTGATCCCCTCTCAAATGGCTCGGGGACCAGAGGCCAAGGAAATGACAGAAACATGCTATGTTGCTTCCTCAGCCTGGAGACGTGGGGCCGGTGGAGGGGAGAGTGCATGCATAAGAGAGGAGTGAGAGAGAGAGAGACAAAAATTTAAAGAAGGAAGAGGAGAGGAGGCAGACAGTGAGCATATGTGCTTGCAGGTGCGAGGTTTTGCCTATTTGCCTGTACACCCTGAGAAATAAAGGTGCTAATTAGAACAATAAAGGGTCTTTTGACCTGTCTACATAGGAGAACCCTTTTTGGTTTCTGGTAGATACTATGAGGGTATTTATAAGGGTTCCACATGGAAGTTCTACCCTGAATTCAGAATACCGAAAGATTCAAAGAACCCGAGAGCCCTCTCTCAAGGTCCCTTTCCAGCAAATTAGCTTTGGTTCTTGGACCAGTTCTGTTCATTATAGCTTGTTTTCACATGACGTCACAGCGCTGCGTCGCTGAAATGCAGATGGAGGGCAGGAAGTAATTTTTTCCTGAAGAAGCAGTCCAACAAACTGCATAATGCCCATGTTTCTGCATCATTTACAGTTGTTCAAATCGGTCCAACCGAGAAACAATGAAAAGTTTTTATCGAGTGCCCTAAGTTGTAGTTCACAAAGGCGAAAAATTTAAGAAGTCGACCTAAAAAGTGGATTTTGAACCTTCGTCTGCAGTCGGGAGGAGCGGAGTCGGATAATGCCCGTTTGTGCAGTGACCACTTTGTCAATGTTAAGTTACCTGTTGTGGCATTGTTTATGTAGCGTTAGCTTATAGTTAGCTGTTTCCTTAGTTTGTAATAGTGAAGTTGCGGTTTCTTCTTTGTTTTCTTAGAGTTTGTTGTCCTGTAACTGACAATACGTGCTTTGTGGGGCGCAAACGTCTAATTATAATGTATTGTATAATGTATAATTGTGTTTGTAATAATTTGTTTCTCTCTTTAGGCTGTCCTAGAGCTTTAAAGGACGTTGACTCAGTAGACTGTCCTCCTACACTTAATCTCAGTTACCAGAAAATTAAGCCCATGTTAGAGACATCGCGTCAACGAGAGGAGAGGATGAAAGTAAGGGAGGATCAACTAATAACATAAGCAACTCTAAAGTTAATGCCGAGAGGTACCGGGGCGGCGGCGTTGATTGTTTGTTGCTAACTGCTAGCACTATGTTAACCTATAACACAGTAAAAGGAAAAACACTCACCCTGGCGAAAACCAAACGGTAGTCATTGTGGAGCACTTTGTTCCGAGGTCGTGGACCCAACCGCTGACAAAAAAGTTGCTCCATACTTTTGTATGCTTCCATCTGTTGTTTTGTGTAGAAAGAGGTCTGGAGAACAAGGTAGTTGCTAATATCTACTGCCGATAGCCGGCAATTTTTCGATCCAAAAATCATAAGGATCACGTCCAACATATCTACTTATTTTCTGTTTATATCTTCCTGTTGTAATAACGTCTAAGCTAGCACAATACGGACTTTACTCCATCTCCTCTGTACCATCCTCCATCTCATCCATAGCTGCTGTTTACTTCCTGCCCTCCATCTGAATTTCGTGTGTCATCATAATCACTTGACTGAAACCCAGCTATTCTCGGAACCTTGGTGCTATCTAGTGATGTTTGTTGGAAAAGGCCAGTGGGGGTTCTGTTCAGAACCTTTCCACAGTCTAAAGGTGCTAAGAAGAACCCACACAGGTTGATTTACCAAGAACCTTTTTACATTCCAAGAAATTTACCTCCCAGAACTCAAAAAGGATTCTTTAGATGAAAAGGGTTCTTAATGTAACCCTCAGTTTTACAAAAAACTCCTGACGAGCTTTTTCTTCAAAAAAGGGGTCCTTCAGAAGCAAATGGTTCTGGGTAGAACCTCAGCCCTTCAGGAAGAACCCCTTTTGGAACCCTTATTTCTAAGAGTGTAGGTTTTTAAATAAAAACAAAAAGCTGAAGGACATTTACACATCACAGTCCTGTCTACCTTCACCATCTCAAACTACAACCCCATTTTCCTCCTTTTTTGGCACACAACACTGCCCAGTAATCAATATATGTTGGATCAAATGAAAGAAGAGATCTTTACATCGATGGGCAAGATATGATGATACCGTGTTTAGGGTCAGACTCCGTGCAGGCCACAGTCCTGTCCTCAGCAGGATGACTTTCATTGCTGTGACCTGAAACAATACTGCTCCTCGACATCAAGTAGGATTTGACTCAAAGTTAAGCTGAGATGTAGGGGTGCAGCTGGGTGGAGAGTGGATGCCAGGTCATGGGCTGAGGCAGACAGAAAGGGGGGTTAGATGAAGAAGAACAGGCGAGCTGATTGGACGTGACAGGAGCAGTGTCCTCCTGTTCTACAGCACTGAGAGTCCCCAAATGAAAATCTATGTAGCATGACGCTGGCAGCAGACCTTCATGGGCTAGAGGGGGCCACTGGTCAGTCAAACACTGGTGGACCGCAGTGCACATATGCAGACACATAAAGACACATGCACATACTCATATATATATACACACACATATAAGCAATGATGATGTTTTAGAAAAGAGAGGGCTGTTTTAAAGAGGGAAACACAAATGACAGAAGAAAGTCCAGCTTTTTCCACAGATTCTCATCTCTACCAGGCATCGTGCTGTAGGCCTGGGTTAAGAAAAAAAAAGATTTTCCCGCAATTAAAATTGATCTTTGTTTGAATAATGCGGTATTGATTCAGAAAATCTGAGATCAGTCTTTTAATATATGGTTTCTCCTGTGGTTGCATGAAACTTTAACCCCGTTAGGTCTTGTGTCCAGCGAGAAAAAGTGGAGTGGAGAGAAATAAAGCTGCATGTGCATTTTGTTCCTACAAGCAGATTGACCTTAGCTAAGTGGCTAAAAAGAGAAAAAAATAGCACACCCAGGTCAGAGAGTGCTTTTTACCTGTATTTTTCCAAGTCTGGGGCAGGGATGTATAGCCGATTTCCCCTGAGCTGCAGCAGGACCCCATCCACCTGTGTTCACGGCCCCTCTCCAGTGCAGCGAGTAAGCTTGAATTGCTGGGGAAACTTAACAGATTTGTCTACCTTTGCATGTTGTGCTGCTAGCTCAATGGACCTTTTCTCAGAGGTAAGAACAGCACATTAAAGGGCTGAATGAAAGACAAGGAAGTTCAGTGCATATACATGCTGATGCATAACCACACAGTATTAACGAGTGAATGACACTAAACTTGTATATCATATTTAGCTAACTTCCATGTATCGCAAAAGTTTTGTAAGGCAAGTGTTAAGCTATTATTCAGATATTCAGGTTCCTGGGCTCATCTGACTGACTGAGCGAGCAGTCATTTGCAAACAATCTATGTCTCATCTATCTAACAATATATCTTTGTTTTCTTTTTGCTGACTGTTTACAATGTAGCTTTGATCATCTGACAATCATATGCACCAGTCTTTAACGTTTTTCAGGCCGTGGACCCCTTAGTTGATAGAGAGATGGAGCAGAGACCCTAGAAGATATACTGCACTGACTAATTTCAGATCTTCTCTTGCTTGTGCTTATCCATAGCTGTTAAATCAGCAGCAGCTGTAGCATAGTTAATGTTAGTTGCATTAGCGTCACCTTTTGCACTTTCTGATGGTTTCTGAGTTGGAGGGTATGTCAGAGTCTCTTGCTTGTGAAGTTACAGCATGATCCATCCAATAATACAGCTAATTGGCTGCGCTGCAATAATAATGACTTCACTGTTATGGACAGGTTAGCTGTAGTTCACACAGGACTAATGGGTACCCTTTTGTCATAGCTATGTACATTAAATGGGATTTTCTGTTTGTTTGTTTGTTTGTTTTACAAGTAGGCCTACTAACTTTGCTAATAATTAATTGGATTCATGTTAATGTGTAATTCCAGACCTAATTTTAGACAAAATTTTATTTTTGAGGAAAAACTTTCAAAATATAATCAAACAATATTTTGGAGGCCCCCTAACTCTGTGGGCCCCTTTTATTCATTTATTTATTATTTACTTTGCTTTTATTTGACCAGATAACTCAGTTGAAAACCAATATTCAATAAAACATACAAGACAATAAAACATGTATACATCTAGAACAAGGAAACCATTTCACACAGAATTAAAACATCACAATATAGACACAGACCACCTGTCGAGGACAAGAGATTTACAGCATGCGCTCTCTGAGAATCTCTTTCATATCCAAGCAAATTACTGTAATATCCATAACAGAATTGATATTGAACCAATAAGGAATCAAATCAAATTTGAATCAAACTGAATTGGTAATCAAATCGAATTGGGACCTTGTGAACTGGAAATGATTCTGTTCTTGCTGATTGTCAAGTGAAAAGACTGAACACATGGACATGGATATGAACATAAACAGATATCTTAATTGCTAAATAGAATCACACACTGCACTGACGACATGTGAATAACCAAGAAAACGTAATGATATAATATTCACAATAAAAAATAATCATCATCATTGCCATCCCAGTGTTCTTTTCTCTGCAGAGACAGTAGAAAGTCTGTGACTGACCGAAGGTAGCTCAGAGCTCTTAATACAAAGATTTCATTCAGCCTGCAGCCACCACTAACACAGCTTATGCTTAAGGTCCTTCGTTTTTTGTCAGAGAAGGGTCCAGACTTAAATGCAGTATATCTCCTCTGTTCATATGCATTTAGTCATCATAGTTACACTTTTTTTGCTAGCATATTCTACCTGATACTGCACGCATTCAGTGTCAAAATCATCTCTGATTAAAGGGATCAAATTTGCAAGTCAAGGGAGCAGTCGATTCAGCCTTTAGAGACTCATTTATTTGCTGAAGGTGTGTCCTTATCTGCCTTTGTCAATAAAACACAATCCTCTGCTCAGATCCTCATTCAGGTACTTTGTCTGACTTCGGAGTTACACTAAGCCTCAGCACCTGAATCTGCAACTGAAATCGGTTGAGCATTGTTTGGGTGAGGCCCCAGATCTATTGTATGATTCCTAAAAATACCATCCAGGCCGTTGTCATGCTAATCTACAACTGTATTGCTAAATGCACTTCCTCTGACTTAGGTTTCAACTGTTGGAACTTTAAGCCGGTTTGTCAGACGTTTATTATTCCCTAATGGTTTCCCTCTTCTTCTCTGGGTAAACCCGTGTCTGTTTCTGCGACTGTTTGCCCCACTTCCATTTCCTTCCCAGTCTAACCAGCTGCTTCTCTTCTCTTCTTCTCCCAGCTGGAACTTGCCTGCTCACGTACCAGCTCTGTCCTGTCATTGACATCTTACTTTCATGGCCTGCAGATCGCTGGGGTTACTCACGAGGTTGGGTCATTTTGAGTTTGATGTGAACAAGCCTGAGAAAATTCAAGAAGTCAATAAAAGATATTTGATTTGTTCCTTTGAGTCTTTTCTTCTTTCTAGCCTTGTGTTTTCCAGCTGGCATCTTGAAAGGCAAAAAGCCTCATTCTCCCCGACTCCTTTCTTCGCTGATGCTCACCAGCAGACAACACAGATCAAAGGAGCAGATCAGAGTGCAAGCTGACATGTCAGATGCTTTTGCAGCTTTTGCCATTCATCCTCATCAGAGCTCTTTGTTAAGCACTTAGAATAAATAAAAGAAGTGAACCCAGCCACCGTGATGCCATCCATTGGTTTGTGGACTACTTTTTTAAAGCCTTGGGTTTGGCATTTTTTTGCCATCGGCGTTGTAGTTTTTTGGATCTAGCAGTGACCATATATGGGCAAAAGGATGGAGACGGGGACATGTGGAAGGTCACTATCACTATATTCGAAACTGACTACTGTAATAGCAGTACGTACTCCAACAAAAGCAAAATCTGCAGTATGCCAAAAATACCTGGATGTTATACTGATTCATATACTGATTCTGTGTGCCTGTTTATCAACGACAGTCACTTCTGAACATTTTTGAGGCGAGAAATCAATCTATATTTCAAATATTGGCAGTTGTATGAAAATTGGTGGCAAATTGAAAAATGTGCTCCAACGTTTTCAGAATTGAGAAGTGCCACAAGTGCCAGTGGGTGTAGCCAGCCAGCCAGCCAGTCCTCTCGCACAGCCCTGTGGCCCCACAGTCACACAGAAACACTATGACAGAGGAATGCCAGGCCCATGACTGAAAGATACTTTTTAATTTTCGTACCGCTGTTATTTTCCTTACCATTACATTGCTTTTTTGCTGCATTTAATTGAAACTACGCAGCTATTGCCAAGCGGGGAATATTCACAATATGACCAAACAAAAGGTACCCAGAGCTAGCTCTAACACACATTACATTTGCAGTAATGCAACAAAACGTCTGTGAATCTGGTTCCTTTTAATTGCCAGCATTACCGATCTCCCAGGTGAACATTAATCTTTGGGAAAATGATGAAAATCCACGATCTATTTTAGTCTAAACTGGACCATAATTTACAAAATGAACATCATGCTGTATTGAAGAAAACTTGAAAGTAGTGACTGAGAACATAAACTCATTAGGAACATTTTTACTGGGGTAATAAATCCAGTTAGAAGTAGGGCCATTTTCTCATAGATTTCCATACAATCAGACTTCTTTTTGCAACCAGTCGAGTTGCCCCATGCTGGCCATTAGAAATAATACTGTTTCAAGGCACCCTTTTCAGACCGAGAGGCTACATCCACTACTATTACACAGTCTTACACATGTAAACTACTTATACATTACATCAATTAAGTTGTTTCATAGGTTAAAAATATATGCACCTCCTCCTGTTGTGAATGCTGGTTTCTAGGCAGACTTTCCTCTCAGAGTGCATATATTTCCAATGTTTTCTAGCTAATAGTCATATACCTTAATCCAACTATGGCTCCAGCCTTAACCTCTTGGCAGAGGTTATTGGGGTCAGTGTTGTCTGCGAGTGTCTGGACTCAGTTCAGGGCAAAACTGCCTTCAGCAAGGTTGGTATGGGCGATGATTATTATAGCCAACTGTCAGACAAAAGTAAAGACAAAAATAGAAGAAATGTGGATGAACAGTGGTGTGGCCTTTTGTAAGATGGGCAACTCTACCGGTGGACCTGTGACTTCGTAGTGACACCGGTGATGCTTGTTGTCTTTTCGACATGTTAAAGAAGAATCAGTTCATTAATCCCGATGCAGAAAGATGCCTGAACCGTCGAAGAGCAAGGACCTTACTTTGTGTTCTGCGTTGAAGGCTTTATTCTTCTTTTGTGGTAGTTTTCCATTCAGATTTCAAGTGTGGATTATGTGGAATGACATTTTGGCGCTCTTGACCTCGGTATCAGTCTCTAATGCATTATTTTTCCATGTTCACAAAACGAATAGAGTATGAATAAGCCATTTTATCCGGTTAAATTAAACATTTTATTTTATTCATATTTTATTATATTAAAAATGCAGCATATTGTGGTCACCAAAAAGTCACTGACCTCTTTTAGATTTACTACATTTTTCTGCCAATTTCAATCTGCCTGAAGGTGTATTGATATCATGTTTTATTCTGATCTCTACACAGCCTCTCTTTCTTTCTTTTTGCTCTGTGGTTGCTGCTTGCATCCAATCTCAGTCACCCACCTCCAGGTCCAAGCTTCAATATCTTAAGGTCAGACCTCGTGTCAGCCCCTCCTCTGCTCTTTTCCCAATCCTATCCTTCTCTCATCCTACAACTAGATTTTGGTTTTTCCAGCATTTCAAACTGGTCCTTGAAAATTTTAATCTCTCCACCGATGAATATTCATTACAATCGTTTGGGATTAATGCAACTGTTGTGCAAGGAGATTATTCAATGTGGATTCAAGAAGTGAGACACCTTCTTATTCCACCAGTCACACTCTTCAACATATCGTGGTGTTGATTGTAAAACTGCTCCTTTTCTACCATTTATTCATCATTATAGCGATCACACTTCTGACACTTCACATCTTCCAGCTACTGCATATTGGCCTTCATCTAAAAGCACTAATTATTAGCGAGCTGGTCTCTCCTCTGGTCCTGTGTGTTTACTTAATCACTTTCCAACTTGATATGCATGATTAACTCACCAATCACCTTTGGCTTGAGGGATAAAATAAGCAAATATCAGTGCCCTGTATTAGGGCACACCACCGTTCTTTTAATAGCTGCCCTGATAGCTGTTTTGTTACCTGGTCTGCATTTACCAAGACACACTTTGATTACAGCAGACCTTCATTTACCAGAGCTGAGAGGAAGGCTTTCATCTCCCAGTTCGTATTATCCAGTAGACCAGGGGAGTCATCTTAATCTATTCATCTGCTCGACTATAGTAATAAATGGGGGTTGAGGGGAGATTTTTTTTTAAGCTGCTCAAAATCAGTTTCTAATTTGAGCTTCCAACTTCACCTCTACTCGGTGCACTTTATGACAGGATTTCACAAACAACAGTAAATAAATTTGAGTGCTGAAAGGATGGCGGTAACTGGTAACTTTTGGCTGCTCTGTACAGTATAACAAAAAGTAAAAAGGTTATATTGTTTGCAAGCGAGGTAAAAAGTTAACAAGATATATATATGCTCCCAACGTGCATCAATTAGCCATGACCCTGTTGCCGGTTGACCACTGTTCCTTCCTTGGACCACTTTTGATAGATACCGACCACTGCAGACTGGGAACACCCCACAAGAGCTGCAGTTTTGGAGATGCTCTGACCCAGTCGTCTAGTCATCACAATTTGGCCCTTGTCAAACTCGCTCAAATCCTTATGCTTTCCCATTTTTTCCTGCTTCAAACACATCAACTTTGAGGACAAAATGTTCACTTGCTGCCTAATATATCCCACCCACTAACAGGTGCTACGATGAGGAGATAATCAGTGTTATTCACTTGGTCATAATGTTATGCCTGATCGGTGTATTTTGTTAGTTACCTTACTCAAAAGTTGTTTTAAAGAAAGTTATATTGTTTGCTGGCTAACTAAAAAAAAAAGAAAAAAAAAAGGCGGCTCTTTTAAAAGCTAAACCTCTTCAAGTGCAAGTTTAAAGTTAATACTAGATCAGTTTAAGGTTTAAGGTTTAAGGTTTAAGGTTTTACAGAAGTAAATTGAGTTTAAAAAGTGGTGCGTGGTGTAATATTAGGACACAGAAGTGTAGTCCTCCATTTCAATTGACTGGGTGTCACGCTTGCTTAATAATACAAATAAACTGGCACAGAGTATTTTGCTACAGCCAAGTGACAGGACTCACAAAACTAATATGTGTGTCAGTGGAAACCTCAATGACCAGACTATCTAGTGCACACTAGCTGCACACAGTCCTAATCGCTGTGTTGCACTGCAAATACAGCAAGCGGGCATGAAGCAGTAAACAGAAACCGCACTGGCCAGTGTGATAACATTTGTGAGAGTCAAATATGTTTGTTTGGCTGGGTTTGTAAGGTCCATTTAAGATGCTTTTTATAACTACACCAGATCATTGCCACCGAAATCAGTCTCCCATGTTAAAACTTGGATCGGTGTTTGTGTGTGTCTGTGTGCGTGCGTGAGAGAGAAAGATAGACACATAAAAATGTCGACCCAGGCTTGGATTCTGATGTCATAGACCAAGTTGTAATTGGTGCTCATTAATCCGCTGGACAAGAATGTGAAGTGAACAAAAGATAACGCAGTACTGCTAACAGTGTAGCATTGCAACTGCACACACACACACACACACACACACA
>JAJHUR010075009.1:0-13892 GCA_027495735.1 Lutjanus campechanus
TGCTCGTGTGGTGTAATCCAAGTGTCAGTGAGCCGCGACATTAAAATTTAACCACAAAAGACGCCATTTACACCATGTTTTTAGCCGAAATGTCAACTGTAGCCTCCCAGGTAGCATGTAAACATGGCGTCAATATATCGTGAGACGTCGTCTATCTCGCGATATTTTCACGTCCATCCATTAAGAGATATACAAAGTCTCACGATATATCTTGCGAGATATACGAAGTCTTGCGATACATTGACGCCATGTTTACATGCTACCTGGGAGGCTACAGTTGACATTTCGGCTAAAAACATGGTGTAAATGGTGTCTTTTGTGGTTAAATTTTAATGTCGCGGCTCACTGACACTTGGATTACACCACACGAGCAGGATGGAGACATTTTGTGTTTGTTTTGGGTTCTTTTAAAAAAATTATCCGTGGTCTCCATTCACTGCCATTGGCTGCAACCCTGTTTTCTCCTAAAACTCCAGGATTGTTTTGTGAACTGAAGATCTTCACCCATCCTCACATCGGCACAGGGGTGAGTACATATTGAGTAGATTATCATTCTGGGGTGGAGTATCGCTTTAAGGACCCCCATGAAAACAAGATGGGTCATCTCAAGTAAACTTTGTAATAAAGTTAATAATAGTAACAAGCAGTAACTGGATTTTGCCAAATAAAGAGCCCATGACTGTTTATTAATTTAGTGTTTACAACCTAATTAATAACCTAATTATAAACCATAGGTAGTCTTACTGTATAGTGATACCAGAAAAACAATTGCGAAAATTCACAAAGTTGAGCAGTCAACTATTGACTCCCTGTCTGGCCTAATTAGAAAGAGTTTTCTGTTCTGTTTTAATTATTTTGTCCTGTGATTTAATGTTAATTCTGCCTGCAAACTAGCTTTCCCTCGTGGTGCAATAAAGGCTGCATTTCATTGAGTACAACTAGTGAATGAGGCAAGCTGGACCGACCTCAGCTGAAGCTTGAAACATGATGAGCACGGTGACATAAGCAAAAGCCTCTGGTAAGAATCAAGAAATTGACATAAACTTAATGAGCAGTCATGCCACCATGAAAACAACACGCAACACTACCCAGAATGCCTTTCTCCAGCCTTGCCATGTTCTCTCTGGGACAGGTCCTGAAATGACCTCAAATGAAGCCTATCAGCCTTTGTCGCTTACACACGCGCACACGGCGGCGGCGGAACATTATAGCTGTGACTTTCTGAGCCTCTGCCAGCCGACTGATTAGGACGGGCCGGGTCGAGACTGATCACCTGAGCCTCAGACCGTATTACAATTACACTGATAGAATACTGACCTTTTCTACTAATGCTAATGCAGGAGAGTGTCACTGCTGCCTTTAGTGTTGTCCTGGGTGTATCCAGTGGAGCACTTAATAAGTAGAAATACACAAAGCACTTACAGTAACAGTACACAAATACAAACGATCACACTTCCACCGGGTTCACACACATTATACACATTGCTTTTATCTTTTTGCAATCCAATCTTAATGACTCCATTAACTGGGAGGCCATTAGCGGCATTCACTTTATGGCCAGCCAAACAGCCCAGCCGGGAGCACATTATGGAAAGGGCATGTGTGTCCTAATGTCCATTTCTTGTCATCCTCCTCACACACACACACGCACACACTCACTCAATCTTTCCCCCAAGGCCAGCTAGCCTGAAGCAAGCAGGAGTGGACAAACGACTAAGCAAACAGGGCCATTTTTTGTGCTCCATTAGGCAATGAGGAGCAAAGGTTTAGTGCAGGCTGCAGTGCCTCGCACTGGTGGTCAAGCGGCGGAAGATTGAAGGGAGAGGAAACTGAAGTGCTGCTCGGTGTTAGAAGAGATCTCATATCCCAAATTAGCCCGGCTCGCTTTGGAGCAGGAGCTGTCTGAGACACTTCAGGGTTGAACTACCAACGCAAGAGGCATCATGGGGCATGATAGCACAAGCCAGTCACAGTCCCCAGTTGATAAGAAAATGAAGGATTCAGCGTTGACAACAGTCTAATTATCTGTTCCTGCTGTAACACTATAAATAAAGGCAGCAGTTACTATTAAAATACGTAAGCTTGAATACCCTAAATGAAATACATCTCCTCTGCACTCCACTTAAACTACACCATTATTCTTCACTTGACACTTGTCTGTATTCATTGTATCTCTCCTATTTAACCAATATTTAGACTGACAGAAAAAAATGTCCTTGGACCATAAAGTAGTTTGAAAGGTCTAGTTTAGTTTAGTTTTTAGCTTTTTTGGTTAGGGTCTTTGGTTAGTCTTAGGTGTACGTTGTAAATGTTGCAGTTTATTACGTGAACTTCAAAATCTAGACAACATCTTAGTGAACATCAGGGCTGCCCCCTGACAGTCGAAGATTTGAATCAGCCAGAGACCCTTCAGTTGACTGAGATTCTTCCAGGTGAGCATTTGATTTGTTTTTTTTCCTTTTTCAGTCAGTGTGCATTACAGTAACGGGATGAAACATATACTGTCAATGCTTACAAAAAGGAAGAGGGAGAACATTTCAAGGAGGAATTAAGAGGAAACAACAACAACTTTGCTTATTGCAAAGTCTTCATGACCACATGTGCTGGTGATTATCTGATGAGAGGTGATACAAGTCACTGGTAAACAAGTTTCAGCTTGTTTTTTTAGCCATGTCATTGTGCACAGAGCAATGCAACAGTATGGTAGTCTGTAAATTTTACAAACAGATTCTCTAAATCAGCACAAATCACAAAACTAACTGTGATGGAAGCAGGAAATGGTGACAGAAACGTAGCACAGGTGACGCGCTGTCAGCCACTTCACCAGAGCGCACCACCGGAGTGTGCAGGACAGGTGGTGCTTGTTTCAAAGTGTCTGACACCATCATATTTCCAGACTTCGGACAGCTTATCATAGTGTTCCATTTCACATGTTTTCATTACATCTTATATGATTGCACTTGCACTTTAAATTGTTTTGTGAATACACTGAAACTGAACTGAACTGAAATGTGCACCTTTCTGAGGTGAATGAAGCATTCCCTGTTACATTACAGCACAGTCAAAGAAATAACAGCTGGTGGCCAGGCCTGAAAAAAAGAACAGCTGTTCCCACCAATGACCTGTAAAATGATTAATGATGCAAACAATGTGAAAATGTGTTTTTGCCTAAACAATAACACAAGTGGAGAATCGTCAAGGAACAATACTGTCAAGAACAATCGCAACTGGAACCAGCGGATAAAAATCTGAACCAGCGATTAGAAAATCTAACCTTGAGGGCTGATGGGATTGCTGATCTGAAAGGACCTAACTGGCATAAACAGGGGCAATGGGAAGCTCTGAAAGCAAATGTGAAATATTATCAGATGAACCATGCGCATTTCTGCCACAATTTAAACCAAGTCAAGTGAAATGATTTACTTTAGCGACACAGTGTACTGCGGCTGTGAAAAGCACTTAAAAAGGGGAGACTGAATGACACGACACGTAACTGATAATTTGGCGCATCATCTTGATGGTGCCTTTCTGTTTCTGCATGTCTGTACTCGCTGAGCAGAGTGCATGTGATTCAACATGGATGCTTTTTGACTGGAGCTGTACTGGTTCTACAGAGTGACTCATGCAGTTAGTTTGTGACTCTGGGCCTCAGCTGGGGGAAGGCCTGGGGTCAAAGTTCATTTAATGTCACTGAAGCAAATACACTCCATGACATGTACATGAAACCTCCAGTAGATGACAAATGTGCTGCACAGAGACAGAAACTGAAATGAATGGTTGCCAACTCGCAGTGGTTTAGGGCGATTTTAAGCTGCATGTTTGTGCTGTGTGTCATATTTCATTGATTTAGTTTTGTGCCCTCCGCTCTGCTTTGTTATTTGTTACTCTTGTACTATACCATCACATGCTAAATAAGTCTTTTTCCTGCTTCCTGCTCCAAGCTTATCTTTAGCTCTGCAGGCAAATGGCTGTTCCTGCTGAGAGGAGAGTGCAGATACTTCATATCTCGTAGAAGGGGGTTTGAGCCCAGCCCAACCCTGATATTAGCTCACTACCCTGGGAGCACTGGGTTTCAGACAGTTGTACGTTACTTCCACTGAGCAGGGCTGGACAGGGGTTTTTTGCTGCCTGCTTGTTTTTCCCCTCTCCCGTGGGGTGTGAGACCATTTATCAGCTACCAGAAGAACATGTATCGATGTGCAACACAGCCGGGGAATTCAGCTTTTATTACACTTTAAACTGCAAGGTCAACTTGGCAGGAATCCGTGTCAAAGCTGTCAAGCACGGAAACATGAAACAAATAGCCCACGCAGAGGATGCGGTGTAAAACATTGAGATAAGGGGCAGAAGTCTCACCGTGAGAGCCTTGGTTTATGTTTCCACATGTGGAATGAGGTAATATAGAAAGCGGTTTCCCTGTTCGTTGTTTTCTTTTTTTTTTTGTCCCTTTTGGAGCCGACAGTACAACATTAACCACTGGAGAAAAGATAAGCCAAGTCAAAATTTATGTCACATGATTGGATCATTGACGGTAAAATAAGTGGACAGAGGTTCCCGGTCTGAAAAATGAAGCCCTAAACCAGGTTGCAAAAAACAGATTATATAGAGAAAATGACCCTACTTCACACTTGATTTATTACTTCAGTAAACAGTTCTAATGTGTTTATGGTCTCACGTCTTCTTCTATAGAGCATTATGTTCATTTTGTAACTTATGGTCCCATTTAGAGTAAAATAGATGATAAAGCAGGGTATGCTTTAGGTAAGGACTACCACGTGACTGACAGGTCATTCTCAGTCAGTCAGTATATCCAGTGTAACACACAGGGCTCACGAACCTCAGATCAAACTGTCAAACTAGACAGTATAGATTAAATATGGATCAAGATTCTGTTACTACATTGCCTTTGCTTAAAAAAAAACGGAAAGCTCGATCCCGATGAAGCCTCCTGAAACTCAGCTCAGACTGTAAAACTAGGCAGTGCTGACCAAATATGGATCAAGTTTCTGTAACTACATTGCCTATTTCTTCCTAAAATGTTCCCAGAAACATATTTTAGCGTGCTGTTATATAAGAAAGACCATGGCCAGGCAGGACGCCATCATTTCCTGCTGGACAGATGAGCCGAAACCAAGAACCGCCTAAGTTGCAGTACGTCACCCACCAGCTCCACGCTCGTGTTGGTACTGTGCATGCTCTGATTGAGTTTAATACAAAGAAACATTTATGGCGAACTGTGAGTAAGGAAATCAGGCTTGTGCAGGTGTGGCCAGTTCCACAATGATTCAGAAAAACAGAAACAGGCAAACATGCACCTTCATAAATCAGATGAAAAAAAATTGTTTTTGCTGCAGTCATGACACAGATGAGGGCAAACAAGCCTCTTACCTATGGACTGAGTTCAGGACATGCAGTTCCCTATATCTCACGTCATTACTACACATAGGCTTAATAATACTAATAATACTAATAATAATAATAACAACAATGACACCTTGAGGGGCACATACTCCCAGACACCATTGTGTCCCAGGTGCTATTTTTACTGTCCCTGTGACCACGGGACATCCTTAATTAAGAGTGCTGAATGGGTGACGTCACGGCGGCTCCGTCCACTAATTATTCCACTGTCTTTGGATTGGACATGATGACAACATCCATCCATTTGACGAAAAGAATCTGAGCTGACATTGTTTTTGCCTCAGTACGTCTTCTGTTTATAGACACTTGTATGAAAAGTCACACCAACTCTTTCCACTCAGCGGCAAGCGCAGAAGCCATGTTGTGAAGCAAGGCCCTTGCGACAGTGTAATGTAGTCAGTACTGTCATGCCTTTGATGCCATCATATGCCACTCCTCCTCCTCTCTTCTCTGGGTCTTCTGACAGTGACAAAGGGGATCGGCAGCAGTGTGTTATCAGTGTGCAGCTGCAGTAATCGTATTATTTAGTAATCTTAATTCTGAGAGGCTGACCAACAGTGTGAACAAAGCGGGGCCTTGCTAAGCCCATCAGAGTGCTCCCATGGAGCAGAGGTCTTTTCCTGCTCCGCGGCCCCTGTAGACCCACGCACTCCCTTTTCCCTCTCTGTTTCTCACCCTCCCTCCTCTTATGTGTCCTCCCCTCTGTTGCTTTCAGTCTCACACTCTCTGTCTCCTCTCTCTCATTCCCCTTCTGTTCTTGTTCTTCTATCTCCAGAAATGTTTTTCATTCTCTCTCTCTCTCGCCTTTTTTTCCTTCCTTTTTTTTCCACCCTCCCAATCTTTCTGTCTCTGTAACGCTCTGAGCTGGGAGTTTGTGTAATGGCGTTATTCACAGTTCATTGGTCTGTTTGAAGGGACTATCTTGATTGAGCGTCTCCTGGTGCAGGGCCTGGTGACTGTGGGAGTGTATAAAGATGTGGATGTGTCCGCGGAGATAGATGGGCTTAGTAATATGCAGGACATTGCAGAGGCTGGGTCTCAGGATAGGGTTTCATCCAAGGCAACACATAGGGAGATAAAAGGAGGCTGAAATGATATGCAGCCGGGGTGTAATGCTCAGGGCATTAGACGTGAAATGGAGGCAACAAAGAACTAGTCAGGGAATCAGAGTCATTCTCATTAGCTGGTTCACCCTCTTCAGTTTTAGCCCCCCATCCCCTTTCCAGCTCACCCTAATGAATGCAAGTACACTGACACAGAACCAAAAAACTGCTCTGAGAAGCAAAAAATACTCACCACTAATTAGTTCAAATTAACCTCAGGACCAATATGTAGGCGTGCACACACACACACACCCCTCCATACACACATAGAGAAAGGCACCTCCTTTGCCTCTTTCTGACACTACTCTGATGCTGTTGTAAGCTTGGCTGTAAGATCAAAATCTCTGTCTTTGGCAGACACACACACACACACACACACACACACACACACGCACACACGCTCAAATTGCCTGAAGCAGAGGAAGCACAGGAAAGCAAATCCGCTGTGAAGACACCATAAAACCAACACTGCAGAAAGACAGACCACGTCTGTGTTTCTGCATACATGAGCTGAATACACGCTAATGACATGCAGTGTTGCCTACATGTAAACACACACACACACACATATAAAGAGAGAGAGTCCTACTTACAGAATGAATCAGACGTTATCAGAAGCGCCGTGCCATATTATCGCTGTAGTAGTGAGTCAACACAGGCATTGAGATCTGAGACCACGGGGTTTTCACACTTCAGCCGAGGTGGGGGGAGTCAGAGGGGTTCACACTGTGTCACTGGGGGTGAGGACATATAGAGGGAATCTGGAGGATTCCAGTGTTTGTACTCAGATGGAGAAAATAATCCCTTTAGGACAAGGCAAGAAAAATCAACAGTTGATGAAAGCAGAGGTTCAATTCTGTGTACAAAGAGGGATATGAGGGATTGATTGGGCCGGTGTTTTTCTTCTTTCTATCTCTTACTTTGAGAGAAAAAATGTGAAGAAAAAGAAAATAACAAGAGCCCGTCTTGACAAATAAGAAAAGGAAAGGGTGAAAAATTAGTCAATCAAACTGGGGCTCCACCTTTCTTTTTATGCTGTCTTTTTTTCTGCTTTCTTCTGTCTGCCCACCTCTTGTTTTCCTCTGGATTGCGGAGGGCCTATGAGCAGAGAAACGCCGGCATCAGAAAACCAATCACCTCGCCAGACGACGAGAGAACATAAAGGAGTAAATGACAAGCAGATGAAGGGGAGGATTTCCGACACCTGCTCTCTCCCTCTGTTTCTCTGCCTGCCTTCCCTCCCTCACTCTCTCCAACCTGTATTTCCTTTCTAGTAACAGCCCCCTCCCTCCCAGCCCGTTTTTTTTTTAGTGCATGGGCTTGCCACAGTACTGACTGAGGTGGATGCAGATGGAGTGAGATCCTCCAGAAGCTACAAACATGGGAATGCTCCTCTTCTTTCCCTCTGTCTCTGCTTTCTTTCCTTCTCTCTGTCTCTTCCTCACACACTGCATAGAATGACAATGAATCGCACGCTGTCTACTGTGCCGGCACTGGATGTCTGCCTGGCTCTCTGCCTGACACTTGGAATAGGCTGCGTACCCGTCTTCCTGTCCGTCTGTCTGTCTATCTTCCCGGTCTGTCTGTCTTACCAGCCTCAGAGCTTGTCTGTCATTCAGTCTAGCTGTCTGTTTACCAGGCCATCTTTCAGTCTGTCTTCCTGCCAAACACAGAGATACAGACCAGGCAGGTGCAGGGGGGACATAACCCTACTCTCCTGCTCAAGGGCCCCCCCTGGTGTAAATCCTGACCCCTCCCCTGCCCATTGCGCTAACTAGCCTCCAACACGGCACAGACGAATTAGAAAGAGACTCAAAGTCTCCAAGAGGATTTTGAACAATCCTACTTAATTCTCTGTTTTTCTTTTCTTGCCTTCTCTGTCCTTTTCTCTCTCTCTCTCTTTCTCTACCTGTTTCCCTCTGTTTTTTGCTTTTTCTCTCCTTCTCCTCTCCTCAATGCCAGTCTCCTTGCTCGTTATCTATTCTGGACAGTCTGTCCCTCCTCTCTCTCCATCACCGAGGGAGGATGAAGAAGAATGGTGCTGCTTCATAATGTATTTCTCCGCAATGTGTGAGAAAGATGGTGAAAAAAGAGGAAGGGGAAAACGTAGGATAAAGAGAAGGCTTTTTTGAAATTGTTCCTTTGAAGGAAAAAAAAATCAGAAGAGAGACCTTCTCGAGGGGGAATTTTCAATTACTCGCTTTTGCCCACAAGCCAATCTGGAAAGGAGGCCCAGCTCTGAGGTGTGCACAAAGGTGTCGTAATCTCGATAGGATATCCGGTCGATAAATCCGGACGTGTCCGAAAGCTCCATACCACTGCTCAAGCATCACTGCAGCCTATTTCATTTCAGATGAAGTCCAAGAAGCTCAATTGGATGCTCAACAGGTTGATTGGTTTGTTGTAAGTCAACTCCTCTGAGGCTTGTCCGCCTCGGCCTTTTCTATACTTCCTGTACACGGCTTCTGGTGTCTCAACTCAACTCTGCAGGTTCAGTCCTCGCTGGTTTGGCTCAAGCTGATGGCTGGAGATGGTGGCGGTGGTTAGGTGTGGAAAGCTAGTCGCTGGAGGGTGTGTGTTGGCTTCCATGCTGCCCATTTGGTGTCCATCTCTGCAAGGCTCCAGATCTAGATGGAGAAGAAGAAGAGAGGAGAGAAAGTATAGAGGAGAGAGTGAGAGTGCATGAAAGGTTAGGATGGTGACATTTGTGTCACTCTGCCTTATCGCGTACGTCATTCTCCTCCTCGTCACATTCCACCCTGCCTGTCGTCCTGCTGTCTATTCCGTCCTTGTCACTCTTCCTCCGACTTTGCTGCTTGTTTGCTCCTTCCTACTCTCCACTCACTCTATGATTTGATCCTTTCACTCTCTCGCAACTAGCTCATCTTAAAACACTCTCCCCACCGTCACATCTCTCTTCTATTGCCTCTATCCAATTTTATATCTACACCCAGCTTGCTTTCATCCAATCATTTCTCCTGTCTTTTTCTTCAATTCCAAGTTAGCTGTCCATCACACTCCACAGTATCCAAGGTGAGATGCATGAGAAGGAGCACAATGAAGGACAGCAAGAGACCTCTGACTTGTGAAATGTGCCTCAGGCAGGTGGAGGACTGCAGTCCAGGCTCGTAGCAGTGGTCAGGTACAAGTAGTCATACGTGACTGGTGTAGACGAGAGCTGTCATTTTTATTCAGGCCAGCATTCATCTAGCATCTGTCATGATTAGGGCTTGGTATCTGTACTCAACACCTTTAAGACATCGACTGAAATAAGTAGTATCAAAACTTCTCCAGTCAAATGATACCCGTATTCTATCCTATATGCACCCAGATTTTCACTCTTATAAACAGTCTTCAAAAGGGTTTTACCTGAAGGGCTGAAGTTCTACACAAAACAATTTGCTTCTCAAGAACCTTTCTTTGAAAAAAATGCTTCTTTGTAAGACTTACGGTTCCATTAAGAACCATTTTCATCCAAAGAACACTTTTTGGAAGAAAGAGCTTTTGAAATCTTTTCATCAAGAGTCAATCAAGGGCTCTTTGTTCCATAATATTAAAAGGTTCTCAGTAGAACCCCTTGTGTAGATTCTGGATAAAACTCTCCAAATATAAAAGGCTTCTTGGGAGAACCCCCTGGACTGGTTCTAGATAACATTTTCAACATAAAAAGAACTCAACAGAACACCAAGTGTGTCCTAGAAAAAACCCTTGACATAAAAAATAAAAAGCTTCTCAGTAGAACCCCCTCTGTGGGTTCTTGTTAGCACACGTAGAATGTGGAAAGGTTCTGGATAGAAACCCCAAAGAGGGTTCTTAGTAGGACCATTACACCAGAGAAAGGTTCTCTGTAGAACCTCTCATAGGGGGTTCTGAGTGAAACCTTTCAAATAAGTTCTACCAGGAGCCAAAAAGGGTTCTCCTTAATTCCCCTATGGGTAAAAGCTGAAGAATCCATCATGGTTCTAGTTAGCGTCTTCATTTCTTAGAGTGTAGAAAAAAATATGTCTTGTATGGTTTTGCTCTCAGCCAACAACAGAAAGCCTTATTTGATTTAATGCAACATGTGATTGGTCCACTACTGCAGCTGCTATAAGCCTTAAAGTCTGTGGTGTGGTGAATTTGAACATGGGTTATCTGATGGAGTTCAGCGTGCCAAGACGCAACCAAAACTTCAAAAGTATGGCTATACTACACGACTGTGGTGTCTGATAAAAATAAGTGTATAAAATGTAATAGAATTATTCAGGAAAAAACTGGGAAGAGAAGTGGCGGCATTTTATGGAACTGAATGCTTCTATTCACACAATGGATATTGAATGAAGTAAATAAAAAAGCACTTTATTGGTATCGGTACTGGTAATTTTTTAAAATGATACCCAGCCCTAATTATGTTGTATTGTAATTCAGTGGGCTCATTCCTAAAAAAAAAAAAAACACTGTCCATCTGATCCACTGCATGCCCTGCTGGCCTCATTGAACTGTGGTTGCTCTCTTAAAAAGGGAAATGAGAGACATGAGAGCTGTGCTGAATGGATAATCATGACACCAAACCATCTTAGAGGTAATTGTAGGAAGCACTCTGGAGTCGCCATAGATGGAGAAACCCTGCAAAAAAACAGGGCTGTTTGCTAACTTTGTAAAATGCAACTGCTTTATGGTAAACGCTGGCTTGTCACTCAACTGAGGCAGCTGAGGCACCACGAATGAATAAAACAGAGTTAATTATACAATGTATTTTGGGATAAGGCCACATGGGTTGCATTCAAACAAATTACACATCAGTCTGAATTTGTGCAAAACAGATTTTTTGACAATGACAGCCCTAGTAAAGACTGGCTTCGCTTTGGCTCCCAGACAAATGAGAGAGTAGCAATAATCAGCTCATGTTTCAGTACAATAGTACTTGAGTGGATTGAGAAAAGAGCAAAAGGAGGAATAGGATATTTGAACTTTTATCACATTTCTTAAAGTTTGAATAACAAGGGAAGAAACAGGGTTGGCCTTTTTGCTTGATTGTAATTTATAGTGATCCTAGTTTGATCGTTGACTATGAAGACTTAGTTACCCTCAAACATAAAATAATTAGTCAGAGGAGACTCCTTAAGATGAAATCCTCTCCAATTGTGGTCTGTGGACTAATGTGCATCTATTGTGGAAGTTCTAATAGGTTTTATGATAGAAACAAATAATAAAATCTCTCAAATTAGTCACTGAGCCGCATTTAATTGTTCAAGAAATAAATAGACTGAAGTATAAAGATGCACAGATGAGAATGTCATAAAGAAAAGAAGAAAATGTCTGAAATTCTGTGGAATAGCGTTCTCAGTTTGTCTATTTGTATGTTTTTACACAAACTGATTTTAGATTTGGCAGTAACACATGGACATTTTTTAAACTGTAGGGCAGTGATACTCAACTTGCAGCCCGTGGGCGAAATCTGGCCCCCGATAGGGTGCTGGGTGGCCCTCCAACCATTTTCTAATTCACAATGAAAATAAATGACTCAGTCTGTTTTTCCCAGGAATGAAGGACAGATATGCTGGTTTTGTACATGATGAGATAAATTAGGTTTTTAGTAACATAGAAGGCTGATCTTTGGGTGATGGCCTTTCAGGCTGAGCAAAGTATAATAGGATCAGATGGTGAGCTCTGCAGGGGGAAGACAACTATTAGCTTAAGAGGAGCAAAAGCTACACAGAAATGAGGATAATTCTGATCCCATAAATGTGTATTTTCATGCCACAAGAGTTAAATATGCTTTTCAATCTGTCCCTCGTAGGAGCCGTTTATGTTTATGAATTGTTACAAATTTCAGTGACTGCATGATGTTTGAGTCTTCAGCCATGTTTAACGTTGTATAAACTCAAACGTTACTAAAACATTTACAACTAAAATGCAGTTGCAGTTATCAAATGCAGTAAAATTGTGATTTATCCGTCAGTCTTTGCACCAAGTTAATTTAGATAATATGTTAATAAGTCATTAACTTGAAAATTAAGAATTTCAAAAAAAGATGAGTTATGGGTCTTTTGCTGTTTATTTTATCCGATAAATAACATTATTATTAATGTCTGTTTATTAACTGGCACCTGGCCTCCTTTCATTTTGCTAAAGTGGCCCCTGGGCAAAGCAAGTTGAGCATCCCTGCTGTAGGGTTTTCAGGCAGCATTTGAGCTCTCTTACAGGTCATGATGTGGGCATTTGATTGTGCTCTCTTGCATTTAATGTACGCAAATAAAACGGAGTGCCTTTTGGGAGTCATAGCTAATCAGATTTACCTTATACTTTAATCAATGATTCAGCTCCATGATGGATACTGTCACATTTATATACCTTTATATCGTGCCAAGGCATACTCTTAGATCCCTTCTCGGCAGACAGGTATGCAAGCAGATGACAGATGGCCGAACTAATGTCGGTCTGAGCTTAGACAGACTATGACGCCTGTTGAGTTTCATTTTTTTAAATGTCCAAATAAATCACAGCGCCTTTTGTCAAACAGATTGCCTCAACCTATAAATAGCCACAGGAAGTCAAATCTCGGCTACCCAACAGGTAGTCTTGCCTCTGTTACTACGCAACAGTTTGCACCTGTTGAATAAATAAAAGTCATTCTTTGAATTCTGATCAAAAAGCTCACAGCTAAGTGATGAATACCTGCTTAATTCAGAACAACAAGGAGAAAACATGCATTTCTTTAAAAGTAGATGTGGACTCCGAGCCCGGCAGCAACAATATCATCTCTTTAACAGAACAATGAAATCGTGAAGCAGCTTTAGTGACTCCTTCCTTTCCAGAGTCCAGTGAGGTGATGGGCCATTTAAAATGAAACATTAAGGGCCATTCAGTGTATCAGCTCCAATCAATACTGCTGTGTGGATAGATGTGACCCTCCTGTGACACCCATATCCTCATAGGACCATTTAAGATGGGGCCATGCGTGTGTGTGTTAGGTTAGCGCTGAGTGTCTGGATGTGTGCACAGCCTTTGTTGGCATCATTTGCATGCTTTTGTATCACACATGTGAAGAGTCGTAGGTGGGTGTGAATTGGTGTGCAGAAGGTATGTCAGCAAGGAGTCCAAAGACAGAGGTGTGTGTGAAGCAAGTGACAATGTGTGTGTGTGCGCGTGTGTGCATGTCCTTACATGTCACAGCTGTCATGCCTGAAGCAATTAAACACATTGATCTACTTCATAACCTTCTGTTCTACCAATCCCACACACTGAGGCTGCACACACACCTCTGCCCCCTCTGCATTGTGTCACAGATGCACACACACACATGAAACGCTATCAAAATGATTGACACAGACACAGAAATAGCAATCCTTTCTCACACACACACACACACACACACACATGTCTCTT
>JAJHUR010075012.1:7990-23192 GCA_027495735.1 Lutjanus campechanus
AAACACACAAGTAAATAACGACTGCTGTTTCTCGTGGTAAACCCGCGTTTTTTTCAGGCAAGGCGATGCTGGGAATAGGACAGTGGCGTAAAGCCCCGTGGGGCCGCGCGCCGGTGCGCGCCTGCCTCCGCCGGTGTCGGGCGTCTTCATAGAAAATAATGGGGGCGGCTGTTTTGACGCGCGGTGTCCGCCGGCGGTGTGTTTTTGCCTGTCTTGTGCATCAGTGACAAACGTTCCATTCCGTGCCGCGATTAAATGCGTTAATTTTTTTTGACGCGTTATTTTTTTGTAATTAATTAATCATAATTAACGCGTTAAAGTCCCACCCCTAATATATATATATATACACACATACATATTTAAGATTTTTTTTTGATAATCAGGTAATCATTATGAGGAAGAAAATTGTCTAAATTCTCTGATTTCAGCTTTACAAATGTGAATATTTTTGGTTTCTTACTCTGTCAGTAAACTGAGCTTTGGGCACTGGGAAACATTTTGGGAGATATTTTTCACCATTTTCTGACATTTTATATCCCAAACAACTAATAGATTAAGCAAGAATCAGCAGAAAAGTTGCAAAGTACAGAGTATTAGTAGTATAAGTAACAAAGTCAAAATAACAATAAGGGTTCTTTGCAAGTCCCGGGCCAGATTTGAGTTTCGAGTTTGACTCATGTGGCCTAAAGTCTCTGCAACAGACTGTGTATGACAAAGGATAGAGTTTCATATTATCTGTTTAAAAAAAGATTAAATGATACTTCTTGTGTGTCTGACTCTCATCTGCTTCTCTGTGACCTTCTGTAAACCAATAATTAACAAAAAACAAAAAAAAAACAAAAAACCTTCAGCTGAGAGAGTATTCTTAGCAACAGTACCTGTCATGGAGTTTTCTGAAGTACTGAGCTGTTCCCTCAGCTTGTCCACGTCGTCGGGGTGGACCTGTTCATACAGGGTGCTGCCGAACCACTCTGACTGGGGATGGTTCAGCACGGGGGTCACGGAGTCCGACACGTAGATCACCCTGCCCGTCTCTGCGGCGACCACAAACAGGAAGCCATCCGCCGCCTCCAGGATCAGGTGCTTCAGTTCCTACAGGGAGCAGAGAGTAGAGCAAGAGACATCAGGAAGGAGGTGGCCTCTTTCTAATCAGCTGCATGCTGTACGACATTCACTAATTAGCCACAATTACAAACGAGTGTGAGAGTCAGATAATGCTGAAGGAGCTCTGTACCCTCATTATGTTCAATTCAAAACTTGAGTATGTTAAAAAAAGAAAAACAGATACTGAGCTTTTTGAATCATGACAAATCAGCCTGTCAATTACACACTGGTAGCTGGCTTCAACATAATGTATATTATCATCACAAATGAGGACATCAGGCCCTGATTTGCCCCAGGGTGTGTCTCAAACCACTCTCTAGATTAATAGGTAGTGATCTGCCCAGGGAGTCATTTTCCAGGTTTCCCAGAGCCAAAACTGTTCCAGTTTCTCGGAAAATTCCCTGGACGCACGTAAAAGTAGCGAGCAGCTTTGATCACTTAGGTCACTGACTGCTCCACAGTAAGTAAAGTCCACTGAATCCAGACCTTTGGAAAGGATGGTCCTGCACTGAGCCTGTGGCACTGTTGAATCATAATATACCACTGCTGCAGTAACTGAACTAAATGCATACAATAATTGCACACTTGAGCTCTTCATCCACCTGAGACCCACATGGGTTTGGATCCACATTTTATAGAGTCAGTCGGGTTCTGTACCACGAGTCTGTTTAACCTTATATGTAAAACCCAAGTGGATCTAAGAAGACACTTCTGTTATCAGACGATTGACCATGAGTATTGATAGATGTAATTCTAATTTTGTTGAGTTAGCATACTCCTATTGTGTAGTACAACAGCAACTGCAATCAACAACAAGGTGCATCTGTGGCTACAAGGTGGAACCAAATGAAGAGTAGAGGTCAGACATGTTTTGGAGAGCAGAGATTTTAGCAATGCTAACCTCAGAAGCCATAGCAACAAACAAGAAATCTTTCTAATAGTTCAAAAGACCAGGCTAAATTCATTTTAATATGACAGATGCAACAAAACTGCAAACCTCATTCTGAACAAGTGGAGTGGATTAGCCATGCTGTTTCAAACAGTGGAAGAGGAATAACAGGACACCCGGAATGTATTTTACCAACTTCTTGGCAGGAGGATGGAGGGGAAAGGCGGTGGTGGCCGAAAGGTTAGAGAAGCGAGCTTAGGACTGGGAGGTTCCCAGTTGAAACCCCCGACCGACGGGATAAATCTGGCTGGGGAAAGTGAAAGACAGCACTTGCCCCTCCCTCACTGCCACCACTGAGGTGCCCTTGAGCAAGGCCCTTAACCCCAACTGTTCAAGTGGAGCTGCTGAGGGGCCGGCAGAGTGTGGTTGTACTTTACATTTGGTGCGACACTGCGGTCCAATCCCAGTGTCAACCCTCAAATTCCCCGTAAGTCTGTGAGGGCTTAGGGCTGTCCCACTGTCAAATCGCTGAGCCTACGAGGGCTCTCTCGCAGACTTTTTGAGCCTTTTATGCACTCTTTCCACAAGTCTCCATTTCTGCAGACTTTGCCTGAGGGAATTACCCACAGTTCATAGCATTGTGACTCTAAACATGGGCTTACCGAGGGAACCCCAGAAAAAAAAAGGTCCTCAGATGGCAGTGCTTTATTTTCATTATTCTATATGCAATTATTATTATTAAATCACTACCCAAGAAGCAAACATTTACAAACAAAATTTCTCTTATTTTCATTTGTATCCACAATTTGTTCCTATTTTGTGAGGACCCATTAATTTCTGGGATTCACCAATGTTTTCTTATTTTTGCTTTTCTCTTTTAAAATTTTTTACAAGAGCACGCTTACCAAGATTAGAGAAAAATATTTTGTTTTCATACTCCACTAATTGTTTGTCCAACACAAAGAAACACAAGTTTAAATTACTATTTATATAGAATTATATAATATAATAATTATAATTAAAATATCTATGGTTATACAACAATAAAAAAAATCAGTTTTTCACTCAGGAAGACATCTTTAACTGTTAACAGTTAAAAGGGTCATATTTTACAAGTATTCTCACATCTGTTTCTGCTGCACAAAGTTGCTATTTTACATGCAACTTTTATGTTCAACAGCTTAGTGGTTTTAAACTGTTGATTGGACAAAACAAGTCATTTGAAGACATCAATGAAGCCCATAAGATTACATAATTTAATTTTAGATGAGCCAAAAAATATAACTTAATTTATCATTTAAAAAATAATACTGCTCATCTGGCTCTTCATATTTCCATCCAAACTGAGCATTTCCACAAAGATATTATTTAGATCAATCTGTAGAAATGTTGTGTCACTTTGATATTAAAGAACATTTCTGTTGATCAGTGCCACTGTGATTCAATAAAAATAATAATGAAAAAAAACAAACAAACTATGTTTTCTCTTTAGTGTCTGATAGTACGGTACCTGTTCAGTGAGAAAGGAGGGCTTGTAGGCTCCATCAGTGGACGTGTTTCCGGTGCCTCTCATGGATTTCATGTGGGAGACGGCCATACGCAGGATGGTCAGCTTATCAGGTTTTCGGGCCAGAGCGCTGCAGGTGGGGACCATGTCTGACAGCTCAGTGATGTACTGGGTCATTTTGTTGCGCCGGCGTCGCTCAATCTCACTGTGGTTCTCTCTACAACAGAGAAAAGAGCCGTCAGACGCTTGGAAACTTGACAGACTGGGATCCAGTAGCCAGTAGAAGCCGTGTTGCATCTGATCGCGATTTCTCTCTCCAGTGTTTTTCCAAAGCTTTACCACAGGTTTTACTAAACTGCTTTAGTCTAGATTGAAATGCTAGATGAGTGCATAGTTGAATAAAACCACCTGTCAACTCTTCACTTTTTTATTTTGAGATGCATTTCTGGTTTTCAGTTTTCCTCTGACTTAAAATTGAGTGTGCAGTTCAGCCAGCAAGGTCTTTTATGAGAAATGTGACTTTGATTATGGTGAATTTCTGTCAGAAACCAGAGTGGGGACACAAGGTTTTGCCAAGAAAGGCTTTTAGAGGTACCCACTCTACTCTGTATTTGTGAAAAGACTGAACCTGTTTGTTTCAGTATAAATCCCCTGCAGACACGTTAATATACAAATCCATACTTTTCACTGAGGTCTGACGCTGTCAATGGATTTTTGTCATATATAACTTTGACAAAATGTAATTCTTATCAGGAGGAAAAATCTAAGTGAGACTCCTGTAGTTGGGTTAGCAACACCATCAGGAGGAAAAATCTAAGTGAGACACATATTGTAAACCCCTGTACAATATCAGTAAAATGTTACCACCTCAGGAAGAGTGGGGCAAATTATTTTGAAAATGTTTGACTAATTACACTATATAATGAGATGTAATTAAGAATCACCTGCATCTCCATGCTTTTATTTTGTTAGGTCCAACTTTTTTTTAAGGACAGATTCGATCCTCCTGGCCATGGATGATACCAGATGATCTTTTCATCTGTTGTTTGCTGGACGAATTTTGTTGTTCTACCTCCTGCTTTACAGGGACAGTTCACAAAATAAATGTTTTTTCCCCTGGCCTGTAGTGCTGTTTATCCATCTAGATTGTTTCGGTGTGAGTTGCAGAGTTTTGGAGATATCAGCTGTAGAGATGTCTGCCCCTTCTCCAATATAATGGGACTACTACTATTGTCTTTCTGCAGTAGCATCTACCAGAACTACTTTCTTTCCTACTAGAAATAAAGTAGTTCCAACATGAAAGTGCTCACCACAAGGTCTGTGGATTATCTTCAGTAACCAGGTGATGGTTTTTAGAAAGAGACACTGGTTTTCAGTATTTCATGTATGTGTATTTTTTGGAGCTTTGAGCACCACAAGCTGAGTGCCATTTAGTTCCATTATATTGGAGAGAAGGCAGTTATCTCTACAGCTGATATCCCCAAAACTCTGCAGCTCACACAAAAGCTATATAGATAGATAAACAGCACTAAGGCCAGAGGGAAAATATCTATTTTTGATTTGGGGGTGAACTGTCCCTTTAAAATCTCAGGCAGTATTCTATGAGATTCAGGGAACATTCTGTCCCAGGCCAGATTTTCGCTTTTTTCCTTTTTTTTCCCTCTTTTTCTTTCGTCCTGACAAACTTTTTGACTCATCGTTTCATTCAGTATTTGGGTTTACAAACTTGCATTCATGGTGCCAGATAAATATCATCTCCCGCGGCGCCATATTGGCTCACTCCCACCTCCATGTTTATTTGTCACAGTGGTAGTCTGAGATAGGTCCATGCCAAGCATGCTGGACCCCATCTGATCCAAACAAATGTATTTGGGAAGAATGTGCTGCCAAAATATTCATTAGGCTCTTTTCCACGTTCTTTAGCAAAGTTCAATCTTGCAGTTTTGTGTGAATTTTGGGCAGTGGTTCTTTCTTGGATGCAGTCCATAGAGGTTGACACCGCCAAGCCAGAAGCACTTGCTCATCTGTTCTGTCTTTACCCTGGATGGCGAAGCTTCAGGTGATAAACTGACTTTTTTGGCACAGATTTCTGCTTTCTATCTGACATCTGACACAAAAACAGCATAATCTTCTGAGTTTAACCAACTCAACCAATCAAACTGTGCCTATTTTTGGAAAGTGGGCTGTTCCTGACAGACTACCACATGATTGGTTAGATGGAGCTTCATTTCTGTCACGCAGCGTTTCTATCGCCCAGTCGGACTGTGCACCTGTTGAATAAACTACTCCCTCTTGTTTCAGTGGTCTGATCAGAACTTTCCTACTGATGGTCAACACTGACAGGCTTATCAATTATTTCTAATATATCAGTATTGATCTAATACTGTATATTGGCATGTAAACCCTACCACCTGTTAGTATTTGAATGTGTTCAGATCAGAACAGGTGTGCAGGTTGTACAGTCTGTTGGTCCCTGAGTCAATGGAAAATCCTCTGTGGCCCCAGCTGGCTAGGCCTACCTGGCGTATCTCTCCTTATCCCCACCAGGAATCTGATCATCATCATACCTACAGAGAAGAGAGGACACAGCATGTAACACAATGTAGACACACACAGATAAACAGCAGCATGTATCCATATTGCTCACGTGCAGTGGCTGTCACATATTGATGCATGTGAGTAGATGGTTCAAAGTTTGATGGTAACAACATGAGCAAAACTGGACAAAACGGGGTGCTGATGACTGGTGTACCTGGTGGATCGTAGTATTCTGTTCTACTCTGAGTAATCACAGCTTACAAAACTACACTTTTCTTACAGTCTGGCTTTTATTCCTTAAAGTTGTTTTCAAAGTTTTTTTTTAAGTTTTCTAAAGCCTTAATTCATACTGGTTATATTAACGAATAAATTTAACTGCTGACATCTCGGTACAGTTAAATCACTGCACCTGGGGAAATATGTGGTTTAAAGCAGTGTTTCCCAAACCTTTTTTCCGAGTACCCACTTTTTAAAAATGTCAGTCAGAGCTGTAGAATATTAAATCCTCCATCTTTTTTCTCTACATCTGAAGTGTGCATAAACTACAGGATATACAAACTTCTTTTTATAATATAAAAATGTAAAATGATCAATTATCATTATTATTATTATTATCAATTATCTTATCAATATTGGCCATGAGACGTAGTTAATTACGGGTTATTCTCACCTGAAAAAAAATCCATATTGTGCATCCTCACTATTTTCTTTTAACCTATTAAAGTACAGCAACACTTTCTGGAAGAAGACGGAGTCACTCGTAACTTTAAAAAGTGCAGATTAAAGAAAAGTAATCTCTGACATCCTGTGGATTCACACTGTGAAGGAATGTTCTGATGTGTGACTTAATGCTGATGTTACAACCCCATAATTCAATGAAGTGGGTAAACTCATCCTTCCTTTCCATATCTAGCCTCTGTGCAGCAGTGAATCACTGTGTATCACACACTGAGCAGCAGGGTGAACTATGGGAGACAGCAGTGAATTGTCTGTTTTATGGGAATAACATATGAACAAAGTGTATGTTCACTGGCAAACCCTTTGGCAGTATGAATATGAGGCTATCCTGCAGCCAGATAAATCATACATGTAATGCTACTGTCCATTAATAAGAGTGCAGTTCCTCCTGTGTGCAGCAGAGAGCAGCTCCTCCTCCACACTGCCACTACTCAACTCGGCAGCAACAAATCCACTGATGCCAGCTCAGACATAAAGCACTTACTGTACACGGTACACACTTACGCAATGTGAGAAGGAGAAAGAAAGAAAAGGAAAACAAGTTGAGATAAATTAAATGTGAGAGGACGGCTGAGATGCAGTGACAGAGAAAGACTTGAGTCCCTCTTTAAAAAAAAAAAAGAAATACATAACAGAACTCTGTATTTTTGATGGAGTGAAAATCAAAAGTAAGTCATGAGATGTCCACACAATAGTCAATGTTACAAACATAGGGTATCTGCAGGCTTTTCAGAGACAAATTTGGACTTTTTAAAACTCTTCAACCTCTTTAACTGATTTTACCTGTGGACACCCTGAAACAGGAACTGTGTGACTTTGTGAACTAGCTCTAAAACATTTCAGACAGCACCGGTGCGATCTGCTTTCGGTGGTCTCACCTTGAAAATTTGCTAGGTCCCTCTCCGTCTTCGTCATCAAAGTCCATTCTGAGAAACAACCACAGGAAACACAGTAAATACGATTTCTATTAAACCCAGAGCTGACAGCGCTCTCTCATCAGTAACCTCCCGGTGTTTTCTAGTAAAGAAAAACATATTACATCCACAGTGATAACTTTAGACAGCAGACATCAGTTTGGAGTTCTTCCTCGTTTCGTTCTGCTGCTGCGAGATGACAAAGTCGTGTCTGCTGGCAAATAAAGCGATACATCAATTTGTTTATCTGTCCTGCGATGGATGGCTCGTCATTACAGAGCTGATGCTTTCATCTCAGCGTGTCACCACAGGCACGAGTGATGAGCCATTTCATCACCCCACCACTGGGTTCAAAATCACTGTGACACAAAGTTTGAACTATCAGCTATCTGTGACAAGAGACGAGCGTGGTGTCATGACGGTGGCTTAAAAAGCCAACATCAATGCATCTGAAAAAACTAATCAGGATTAGTCATGCAATGGATGGGACAGTGAATCGGATGAGATTCTGCCTCGAGGAACATTACGTGTTGACATTGTACAAACAGCATTGCAGTATGACTTTTTTTTTTCATGATTTTGTTTGAATTTGAAAAAAACTGTACATACACACGGGCACATCTTAAGCTCTGATCTACTACTTGAAAATGACTTTAAAGATTTACCAAAAATAAACGTCCCCTTAACTGGAGAAAAATGCTGGTCAAATCTGATCTCGTGCCTGCAAAAACCCCTACTTTCCTTGATCGCCAGGGAATTATCAGTCTGGTTCATGCACACAGTGCGATTTTACATGTGTGTAACATGTACTCACACCTGATAACAATAAAAACTATGAAAGTCAAAAGCATTATATCTTGTTCTAGGAATGTAAACCCATGTGGTTTAACAAATGTAGGAAAAACTCAGAGAGCAGTAAAAAAAAAAAAAAAGAATAGCAGAGCAGAGCACAGGAGCTGCATCAGGACCCAGGACCAATGTAACCTGGGGGCAGTGCATTTCAGAGAGGCAAATCACCAGGAGGCCTCTCTCAGATACATTGGCACTGAGCACAATCAATCTCAGAAGGAGGCGATTTCAATACCCTCTTACTCAAACAAGAAAGTTTTTATATTTTCAATCTCCAAACTCTTGCAAGTTGAGGTCTAAATCAAGGGTATGAGATTAAATGTTTTCTCTAAAACATAATTTAAAAATGGTTCAGTATTACCATAACTGTTCTAGACCCTGACAGACATTTGTGAAAAAGTTTTTTTTCCCATTGTTGTAATGTGATCTGACTAACCTTTAGAGGAATGTTGATACCTCGGGTCTGTAAACGATTTCACCTTCTTTTCCTTCTATCCATTCTAAAATATTTTTGAATGTGGGTCCTGTTGATCTTCGCGTATGAGATGATCAATATGATGTTTTCATATAGTTTGATATTTTGAAGTTGGCTTTTGTATTGTGGTATTATAGTGGTTTTCTCCATGCAAAATGTTTTTGTAATTTATTGGATTGTTAATGATCTTTGAATGCTCATCACCCTGTGAGGTTTGAATGATGAACCACACCTGCTGTCATGCAGTTTGTCAGCCTACCTGATGAAGATCCAAGTGTTATCAAAACATGGGCTGTTAAACTTAACCTTTTTTTAAAAAAAACTATATCTTATGGCCTTGCACCTATGTGATGTGCATGTAATTCTTCTCCCTCAACTAATTATTAGTACCACTGGCAAATGTGTTGGTATTTGATCACTGCAAATATATAAAATAATTCGTATAAGGGCAGTAAAACAAATATTGACAGCCCAGGAAGCTCACAGACCAATTGCATGTGTTGTAAATCATCTCCCATGAGCATTATGAATCGCATCAGTGACTGAGATACACACACAGGAAAGAGAGAGAAGACGGGAGACAGTCACAGAAATGAGTCAGAGAAAAGTAATTTCACATGGCGTGATCTAAAACGAGAAAAATAAACAGCCAAAACAGAGCTTTTATTCAAGAATGGACAGACCCTTATTTGTTCCAGGATCGTGGCAAATATCAAAGATCCAGTGGCTCTAGGATACGCGGCCACCACAGTTTTTCCTCCACGCTTGGGAGGGGAGGGAGAGATAAGGTCCTTGAAATCTGCCAATGAATCTTACACACTGGTCCTTTAAAAGTGGCAGTGTGAAACGCCACTACAGGACAAAGCACTCAGCATCTTTTGAGCAAAAGTACCAACTCAAATCCAGACTGAGGGCACAGAAAATAAAGGATGTAACAGCCAAATATGATCGATCCAACAGAATCCCAACAATGTCAAAATCAGTTCACTCCAGAATTTAAAAATACATATTTTTCCCCTGGCCTGTAGTGCTGTTTATCCATCTGTTTTAGTGATATCAGCCATAGAGACGTCTGCGTTCTCTCCAATATAATGGGGACTAAATAACACTTGGCTTATGGTGCTCAAAGCACCAAAAAGTACATTTGACAAACTCAAAACCAAAATCACTACCAGGTTACTCAGGATAATTCACAGACCTTGTTGTGAGCAGTTTCATGTTTCTTCCTGTTGGAAAGAAAATAGTTCTAGTAGATTGTACAGCAGGAAGAAAGTGGTTCCAACATGAAACTGCTCACAACAAGGTCTGTGGATTATCTCGAGAAACTGGGCCATGACTTCTGGAAAGAGACACTGCTGTTAATTTTTCAAAGCTATTTTTTGGTGTTTTGAGCATCACAGGCTGAGTGCCAGGTAGAAATCGCTATAACCAATATCTCCAAAACTCTGCAGCTCATACCAAGACAGTATAAATGGGTAAATAGCACCACAGGCCAGGAGAAAAATATGTATTTTTGTTTTGGGGTGAACAGTCGTACACCTTAAAGTTGCTTGGTCTTTGTATTTTGCTTTTCATGAGTGCAGTGTGCCTTTTGCCTAATTTCAGTCAATTAAATGTCAGCAACAACAATAATTATTACTATTATTTCATCATTTAGGTATAGAGCATGCAAGGTCATAAATAAATACTTTGCTGTACCACAAAAAAAAAAAAAAAAAAGCTGCAACCAAATCCTGAGCTCGTGCGAACAACTGAGAAAGCTGGTCGCACCAGTGCTACCAGTGGAAAAGTTAGTCTGGTGCCCTGAGGAAAGGGTGCTGGAGATGGAAGGCAGAGCAGCGTGACATGGAGCAATGCGGTGCACGCCCTGTTTGTGTCTCTGCATACATTGTCCTCATGTAGACGAAGCACTATTAACATAGAAATGTTCAGACAAACAGCAGGCTGGATTACTATTATAGAGCCACTTGTTGAAAGTGAAGTTGAAAGTTAATGGAGAAATCCACTGACAGGCTAACATGACTCACACTCGTTTTTTAGGCTTTTGAACGCTAAAAATATGTTTAACAAGTCTGACACATTTTACAGCAGTAAAAACACCACCACTCCAGCTACAACAAGTGAACTACATCGACTCCACAGACACTGCCAGGAGAAACAACTTTGCCATCACTGCACTGTGTGGTTATCTGACTATTTAAATGACTGACTGAATCTGGGGCTGGGGAAACTGCTTCAGTGTCCATACATCCCATATACTAATATTGATATCCATACTATAATACTGCAAAAAAAGAGAGAGAGATTAGCTCATTCAGGAGTAGCAGTCATGCAGCTGTTTCACTGTATTTTCCCCAAACTGAACATTTTCAGTTTGTCACAGTTTTCTTTGTTCTCACTTTTATGGATATTTCTGTCTCAATACACTTTGTAGTTAATATGTATGTTTAGGGCACATAACATTTAGCACCATACATTTGTTATTCACTCTTCATCTTCATTTTCTTTACTAGAATATCATATACCTATCATTTATCTATGCATCTGTTCTTGTGCTTCCTTTTTCTGCTGTGAAACTTCAGTTTTCCTGCGTGAGAAAAATAAAGTTTATCTTAATTCCAGTTTTTGAGAACAGGATTTTGTTTAGTGTGACAAACCCTAAAAGGTACATGTTTCAACTGTTTTAAGAAAATGTGTTTTGTCACATTATGTTGACTTCCTAGACATCTACAAACATACCCACTAGGACTGGGTGTCAGTATTTAACAACTTTAAGGTACTGGTTGCAGTGAACGCAGGAAAAAGTAGTATAGAAATTTCTCCAGTCAAAAGATACCTGCATATGATTCTTTTTGTACCCAGAACTTGCATGGTTTCATTTTCACCCCATCACGGAAAATCCTATGATACATCAGACCGCCAGAAGCAGGTACTTCACCAAAACGTCATGGCCGCACCCACTTTTGCGGGGACAGAAAACCCAAGATCCCATACACAACAACGCAAATTTACATGTTAAATTAAAATGTTGACAGGTTTGTATGAATTTATGTGAAGTTAAATAAACCTTTGTTTTATAGACATAACTAATAATTACTGTGACCTTGCCTGAACCTGAGCATTCATTATACCTTAATAAATTATGGTTAATCAGTCAGCTGTCATACTCCTTCAGTCTTCCCCCGTCCAAGTCAATCAATGAAACAACACAGTGACCAGACACTGCTAATATTTAATTAAACTGTATTGTCCATAAATAGCAAAACCTGTTCATAAACTGTTGATCTGAGTTAGGCTGAGATTTAGTCAGAGATGACAGTCTGACGCTGCTGTACTGTAACATTATGACTGAATTCCAGCAGCTTCACACTCAAGCCAACAATAGCTATCAGTAGTAACTGTCACCAGCGTTATTTAGCTATTTACCACACTGACAGTGAATATTTATGTATCCGATGTGCCTCAAATCTCATTGTGAAAACCTTGTTATTAGAACCGCTGTTTCTACTTTCTTTTTCAGCATAAATTAGCCGATTGATATTTATTGTCATCTAAAAGGAATTAACACTGCTGCCAAAATACAGAATTACTGTCCTCTGGAGGCTCATACAGTCTTACTGCTCTTTTTTTGGGATCCTTTTCCTTTCCAGGCAGGATGAGGAGCCAGGGATCTTGATGGATTTGTATGTTTCCTTGTTTGACAACCTGCTACACAGCAGCTTCTCTGCATTTTCCAATCTCTCCCATTATATGAAACCATGAGATCTCCCCCAGAAGGGGGCAAGGCTTTGGCAACTGGGGCTTGATGATGTACTGCCTATACATGAATCAAAATTTTAGCATTGTTGTATTTGTTGTTATATTGCCTGCCCCCATTCAGCTTGATTACCCCCATCCCTCTCAAAAACAACAACGACCCCACCCTCTCTCCTAGGTACCTAATTCAACTGACAGCCATAGAACCATAATATAGGAAAAAATACATTTTGGAATTTTAATTTCACTTGCTTGCCACCTTCTCTCAAGTACAGTCTTGAACTCATGACCTTTTCTCAAATTTTGCAAATATAACCCTTAGTGGATTTTGCTCGTCTATTAAGGACCTGTGAACACACCGTACTGAGTGTTTACTAAACTCCCCTCCCCCCACACCTCCTCTGCCCTGTCACCACTCACTGTGTATGCATGATCTACCTGATGCAACATGGGAGCTGTGTGTCTGTTGTTGTCTTTGGATCTTCTTACTCAACTACAACCTGGCTCATCTACACACACACACACACACACAGACCACACACAAACACACTTGTCTAGATCCAGGCCTGTATTATTTATTCATGTTTATGTAGGCCTAATGCACATGCATGGGTTAAATGCATTGCTGTGGCCCCTGAGGATTAGATTTACAAGATACTGAACTCATGTATAGTGCCCCCCCCATACAGACACAAACACAAAAAGCAAGTCTAAATCAGACCCCCGAGTTTATCCCGCTCAATCCATTGCTTGAACACTAATGTAGAATCTGAAATTTCCATTTGCATGTCAAATATGGTTCCATTCATGATAAGGTTTGAGATGACTTTTTAAAAGCTCCCGACTGAAATGCCAAAACAATAGACAAATGGTCACACTGTTTTCTTTTCTTTCTTTTTTGCAATAACGGAAGTTGCAGAGTGGATGAAGACAAGCCATAAACATCTCCACTGATTTAACCACTCAAAAAAGACATAGTACCAGTTTTCTTTGTTGAATAGACCAAAAAATATTTATAATAATATAAAAGTCAAGGTGAACATTTAAGGAACAATATGTAGCAATTGTATGTGGAAAAAATGAGCGCAGTGGTCCAAATATTAAGTGAAGTTGAAATCCTATTTAATACATTAATAATATATAAATATATGTATATCCTCTCCAGTGTGAAGGAAGTTTGGGCAGGCTGCAGAGGCAGGACAGGACGCGCACAACATCGGAAATCCACAATAACAAGCAACAACAAGTTGTCCACTGTAGGGGTGCACCAATACCACTTTTTTTCAGACCAAGTACAAGTACAAGTACTTACATTTGGGTACTTGCCAATACAGAGTACTGATACGAGTACTTACTAATGTCATAACAGTTCTTACAATAACTTTAAAATGTTTTGTTTTCATCAGATGTTCCTCACTTTCTAAATGTAACAAATTGTTGTTGCCGTTTCCTGCTGCTAATGTAACCATAGTCACTGTACACATGATATTTTTGGGCTATTTGCAGTAAGTTACTTTGCTAATTTTGTTTTCCTTATTAAAGGGATACGCCAACATTTTTTTGTTTTCGTGTCTTGCCTCACTCTCGAGTACATGACAAGAAGATAGACACCATTCTTTCAACTGTGCATGCAGTAGCGAGGGAGAGACGGACGGAGCTCGCCCGCCGCTAATTAGCTTAGCTCAAACACTGGGAGTCAATAGGATGTGTTAGCCCGCCTCTGCCTACAGTCATCTGATAAACTGTTCAGCAACTCTAAACGGTCCTGTGTGCTTGTTGTGACTCGTTTTTTACGACGTTATGTTACGTTATCTATTTTTAGACTAAGATCAGCACTTTTATGTCATTTTCGAAAGAAATACACAGGAAACTAAACCGCTGTTCGCGCGCATGCGCAAACCACCGCAGACGTGCTTGTAGCCTTTGTTTACGAGTAGCAGAAGATTGCTACTGCGGATTATGGCCGACTTTGAAAGAGAGGACGAGGATGATTTCTTCGGGACTGATGAAGATTCACAGCCGTACCTATTTGAACCAGAATATACGGAGGAGGAACTACATGTTGTGGAAGCTGAGCGTGCACGAAGAGAAGCTGAGACAGTCGAGCAGCCTGGGGCAGAGGAGAGAGTCAGAACCGGCATGGATTGGTGGTGTAGCTGTGGGGCTTGCCAACCCATGCCGACAGAAAACGAGTGCTTCTGCTGTACTGAATGCTATATTATAGCAAGCTATGTGCACAGTTAGTCTCTACGTGCATAGAGAAAATCTTATATTATGCATCTTATATTATAGCTATTTCCTCTATACACGTAGAGACTAACAGTGCACACAGCTTGCTATAATATAGCATGTCTGTGCAAGCTGTGTACACCGTCAGTCTCTACATGTATAGAGAAAATACTAGCTATAATATAAGATGCATGGGGCATATG
>JAJHUR010075013.1:0-12808 GCA_027495735.1 Lutjanus campechanus
CAATTATGCAAATTAGGCAATGACATCATTTAGCGACTTCAAGTGACTTTTAGGACAGCCAATAGCTACTTTCCTTACTGAGGAGTTGGCAGCACTGGGAGAGGGAAGTCTGGGCATCCCTGCTCAGACTGCTGCTACCACAACCCGACCCCGGATAAGCGGAAGACAATGAAGATGAAGTTTCTATTCTGACAATTGTTGTATGACTGGTTATGTTTAATGAGTCAAATTAATTGGCATATTTTACTCCTACAAAAGAAAAATTGAATGGAAGCAATTTAATTTTGCATGAGTGTGTTTGCATCTGGGTTAATATCCAAAAAGTTTTTGTTTTCTTTTGACTTACATGGAATTCTTTGCTTCTGCATTGATGCTGATTTCCAGGGTCTGATCCACAGGGGTGTAGAGCTGAGCTCTGTTGGCTGGGGTTGGAGGCAGAAACTTGGGCAGATAGAGTCCCTCTGTGCAGGACGGCACCACAGGATCCACTGGAACAACCAAGAAAAACATAAACCTTGAGCCTTTCATGGTTAGCAGCTTACCTCAATGACATGATCTCCAAAAACTGATGGTCTCCACTCACCTGAGATCAACTCAGCAAAAGAGATTCAAACTTCAGTGTAGTTTAAGTGTGGCTGTGAGATCAACCTGTCACAAAGTCTTACCTTTAAAAACAAATTGGACAGGTAGTACACTGAGAACGTCGTTGGGAGTTAGTGGGATAGTTTGATCCAGGGTGATATTCTGCTTGGGAAAGTCCCCCATCTCCAGCTCTACAGCGTATGAACCTTCATTACTGCTGCTGGTGGGGCTGAATGACAGCGAACAAGACTGAAAAATTATAAAAAATAGGGAAGACAAAACAAAATTTTCTTTGGTGTAATGAAATACAAGTGAGTAGACCTTTAAAAACAAAGATCCTGCAATACTGCTGTAAACAGGTCTTTTGCAGACAAAATTGAAACAAGTCATATTTGTATAATAAAAAGTGCTGCAAATTTACAGTTAAATGCACTAAAGTGATCCTGCTGATATGAGAGGCTGCTCAGTACAGAGTCCAGCTGCCCACCAGGTCAGGTCCAGCCCCACCCTGAGACCACCAGAGGACAGTACGACGGCAGGGGCTACAGTACCAAGGTGGTTTTCTCGGCTGAGTCAGTCTCCCAGTGAAGACGGCCGGACCAGGACTGAACGCACCAATGAGACTGACAGGACATACAGTACCCATGTGATTTACAGGCCCAGCTTCCTTCACTGGGAGGCTGAGGAGCCTGAGTTCTGTTGTCTGCTAACATCATCTACAGTTAGCAGCAGTGAGCAGGTTTTGGAAAATAGTAAAGCGATCTGTCTGTAAATCACCCAGAGTTGAAGCTGAGCACCCAGAACACATCAGAGGGAAAACCAGAAAATGTTTTCTCTGTAAAGTATGATCCAGTTTGCACCCACCCAGATCAGAGGATAAAGTTCTAAAGTTGGTGGTGGAGCTGGACGAGGTCAAGCTCATGAAAATGTTGTGTGTTGTCAAAATGCTGCTACTCACTGATGAGAGGTGGAGAACAGACGGTGGTGTGCAGAAGAGACACGGTTTGAAGTAGACACATATAACCTTGTCTCCGTCAGGATCAAACGCCAACAGGTTGAAATCTCTCTGACAGTTTGAAGGAACTCTAAGAAAGAGAAACATAAACAGTTGTTTCATCACAGTCCTCCTCTGTGACTGGACGTGGAGGAACCACATGTGCTGTCTAGTTAATATGGTCTTCAGGACATTTACACTTCAGTGACACCTGTCTTTAGCATTTCTTGCTCATGAGATCACCTGCAACACATCCAGTTGTTTTGGCAGTGCTGTTGTGAGATCAGATTTATTTTCATGAAGATGTGTTCAGAAGATTAACTTATTTTTCTCTGTTCATTATTTCGCAACTATATAATTTAATTAGTCGTAACTACCTTATGTGCAGGTAATGAGAGTTATGATTAAGATTGGCGGAGTGATTTGTGGGAAGTGAGATGCCCACATTTCTTGTCGGTGTTCAGTTGTCCTACGTTTTGATTCTGACATTAAAGTGGATCGAGTTACACAGAGGAAGCTGTCCCCGCGCGTTTGCTTTACCCACAGCCGTTCAATAGTTTATTCAGTAACGATTAAGTTTACAGTTACGGCAGAGAGAGAACCCTGTCTTATACTATTATCATGTCCATCCTGCCTGTATTCATTTCCTACTGCAGCCTGGGTCAGCAATGTAAGCAATGCAGAAGTACATGTAAAAACATTATCTCATCTCACTCTATCAGACATCTAAATGTTCAGAGATGTCCAAAGAAATGGACACACCTCAGTAAAAGTAAGGAAAACTCTGCTAAAGTATAACAAAGTATTTATATTCTCTGGTGTTTGGTGGCAGCATTTGTTGGTATTGAAGGGATCTAGACTTACCTCAGAACTGGCAGTATGGTGGTCTGGGGTGGTCTGTTGGTTTGGCCGGTGTCAGACCGGGTCAACAGTACAATCCCAGTAAAACCGAACCACTGTCCGATGCCCTGTATGTCACTTGTCCAGTTACCGCCGTCTAACCTGTGGTGGAAGTTCATGGGATAGTCCATTCTTAAATCATTTCAGGTGGGTAAAGTGCAGAAAAATGTGTTGGATCAATTCTACTTTCAGTGCCCCTGAACAAAGGACTGACTCAGAACTGGGTTGGTCCTCAGGCGCTGCACAGAATGTGTTTCACTAAATCTTTTACTTGCATGGGCAGACATTTAGCTCAGTTGGTAGAGCGTCCGACCCATGTGTGGAGGCTGTTAGTCCTTTGCGGTGGCTGCTGGTTCAAATCCCGCCTTTGGCCCTTTGCTGTGTGTCATCCCCCCTCTATCTGCCCCGTTTCCCTTTCTACTCTCTGGCTGTCCTATCCAATAAAGACAAAAATGCCCAAAAAAGATATCTTAAAAAAAAAAAAAATGTTTTACTTGTATGACGAGGTACATGACAAATAAACTTGATCAAACATGTTACCATGTAATAAATTGCTGACATGAGGGAGTTGAACAAAAACGGATCATTTAATTTTTCCAGTACACGGTGCACTTACCCCAGAAGCAGAACACTTTCATTGCCAGGAATCTGCCGAGTCATGATTCCTTCTCTCTGACACCACTCTCCACTGCTCTCACTGTAGACCGTGTGTAGCTCCAGAGAACTCTCAGTCCCACAATCCACAAACAGGCATTGCCATGTGCCACTTTGTGTGCAGGTATGAAAGTTCAGTTTATAGCGAAAGACCACCTGCAGTGATAAAACAACAACATCCACAATACAAGGACGGTTGGTTGATACTGACTGATATGAAATAAGGTTTAAACTTAAGGAGTCATTTCTGTCTTTCTGAAAGTTAAACTCACTGACAAAGTCATCATGTTTCCAGGGAAAACTTCAAAATAAAATCTGATCCTTGTTTCACCAGTTAAATGTTTTTAATGTGAAACTGCAGCAGAAGGAAATGTTTGGTTCACATGATCTAAATCACAGTTTGGCCAAATACAATATCCAAATCTCAGGTGCTGCAGTTTTTTGATAAAGGTATAAAATGTGTCACAACATACCATCATAAATGAAGCATGCAGATATACATACCGTGAGTGATCCACTGGTCGTCGGCTGTTTTGGATAAAAAGTTGCCACTGTCCCAAAGAAATTAATCGCCTGGCAGCTGCATGTAAGCAGCATCGACACCAGCAGCAGAGAGAGCGACATCATGAACAGTCTCTGTACACACAGACAGAAAACTAACACACAGACTCCTCTCCTCTGTCTGTCTCTCTATGCAAGTTCTGTCCAAAATAAACTCTTTATAGGTTCCACAATGAACAAAGAAGTCTACTTCTGTCATGGTTACATAAAGATCAACCAGTACTGTCAACTTCCCCCTTTTTTTTCAAACAATTTTTTAATCACTTATATTCAGTGACACGAGGGAGAACATATAAAAAAGGAAGATGAGCTCTCAACAATGAATTTCAGCCAGTCAATAACTGTCAGTAGTTTATAGTAGAAAAAGGAAGTGCTACAAGGCTACAAGTATTTCTCTTCTGTGTCTCTTCAAATTTGTACTACTTCTCCCAACATTTTCACACAAATATCTGTACTTTCTACTCTTCACATGTTCAAAATAGGCTTGTTAGTTTAGTTTTAATGAATCTGAATGTCATAGAAACAGAAAAGACAATTCTTGAGTGTGTCCATTGGTGCATATCACACATAACAGATGTAACAAGGTGTAAAACAGCTAGCAAGACAAACAATGTAAGAGACATAAAATGACTAAAACAATATAAAAGATGTTACAAGACAACCATGATGTAAAACACATAACTAGGTGAAAACTAAGAAGATGAAGGCAATGAAGATGTAACAAGACTGAAATGACATAAAACAGATAACATGAAGTAAACAACGTAAAACACGTAACAAGATGAAAACAACATAAGATATAACAAGACTGACACGACGTAAAAGATGTAACAACACAAAGATGATGTAAAACACATAAAAAGATGAAAACAACACAAATCGTGAAAAGACAAAACAAGACTGAAATAAAATAAACAAAATAAAATGCATAACATGACAAAAACGACAGAAAACATGCAACAAAATGAAAAGAATGATGACATGAACAATGTAAGAGACATAAAACAACTAAAACAATGTAAGAAGAGGTGACACGACCAAAGGTAAAAGATGTAACAGGACAAAAACAAAGAAGACTTAAAACGACATAAAACACACAGCAAGATGAAAATGACAAAGATGGAACAAGACTAAAATGATGTAAAACACAAACGTATGAAAACGTAATGTAAGTTAACATAAAACAACTTAAAACATGAAACAAGATGAAAATAAGAAAGGCATAAAAAGACATCAAACTCATAGCAAGACGAAAATGACGTAAAAGGCATAATGTGTGGTGGAAATCTGAGAATAAGGAATCTGACAAAGAAATGTCTTTGGAAAAGGTTTACTTTCTGCGCAGAAAGGATCAGAACAGATACAGAGTGGTACACAGTCTGCAGGTGTCTGACACCGAGCATAAGACAAAGGCATCTTTTTAAGCTTGTTATGTGTTATCTGCTAGGTGAGGAGCTCGGTCCATGTTATCAGCAAGGCCGGGTCACTCCCTTTGTCATGAGTGTGAGAAAAGGTTTGAAGCTAAGCCTGTGTGTAAATGTGAGTACATGCATAAGGTATAATGTGATAGGTTTATGTGTGTGCATGAAGTATATATTAATTTGCGATTACATTTCCCCCCTTTTTGTCATTTATGACATTCAAAAAGAACATACATCAAAAGAACGAGGAGTATCTCTTCAGACACATCAATTCATAAAGATTCAAGACACATAATCACACACCCTCTTTCAAGGAAAGATAATGTAGCTTAGGCTGTCGTTGTGGACACAGACATCCTGTGAGTCGGAGCAGGCTAGGGAGGAATAAACATTAAAAGATACTACACTTTCCATGATAACCTACTCAGTATGTACTCACCATTATGCCGATCTTCAGTTCACAAAACAATCCTGGAGTTTTAGGAGAAGCAGGGTAGCAGCCTCATCCAGTACAATGGCAGTGAATGGTGACCACGGATAAAACGTTAAAAATAGTAAACAAAACAAACACAAAATGTCTCCATCATGCTTGTGTGGTGTAATCCAAGTGCCCGCAAGCCGCGACATTAAAAATTCACCGCAAAAGACGCCATTTACGCCATGTTTTTAGCAGAAATGTCAGCTGTAGCATGTAGCCGGTAGGATGTAAACATGGCGTCGATCTCGCGAGACTTCATATATATCCTAATGGCCGCACATGCTGAAGTCTCGCGAGATCGACGCCATGTTTACATCTTGTCTGTCTCATCTGTACTGGATGGGGCTGCTACCCTGTTTCTCCTAAAACTCCAGGACTGTTTTGGAAATTGAAGATTTTCATCTACCATCACATCGACATGGTGGTGAGTATATACTGAGTGGGTTAATCTCGCAAAGTGGAATATCGCTTTAATCCGTTACACAGGGGCAGGATGTGCTTGTGTTATCAGAAATTGTTATTTCCAAGGAAGAACAGTTGTTTGTTCAAAGAGAAGTAACCAGTAAGCCCCTGGCAGAACATGAGAACTAACTATGAGGAACAACAGTAACCAGTTCAGCATATCATTTTCCCACTACAATTATTGCCCCTTTTGATCATACATGACCACACGTAAAGGAAAATTATAAAAGATGATAAAAGATCACAACTTCACTGCAAATAATAATTCTTACAAATGGTAACATAACAGGAAAGCTTAAGAGAGTAAAAAACATCTGTAATTACTTCATGAAATATCACCTCTGGAAAAAGCAAAATGCTGTTGTTGCAGATTGGAGAATTCAATATGACAAATGCAACCAACTGAGGTAGGAAAGTTACATATATACTGTATATTAGCACGACAATGTCAAAGTCGTCAACAGGATTGGGAACATCTTCAGCGTTGCATGGTGGGAGCCAGTCTAAAGTAGTTAACTGTATCATCTGATGGAAAACAGTTTTTTCAACTGTAGCGAATGAAGTCACGAAAAGAAGACACAGTGAACCTCACAGGCCACCATCCAGGGTGTCTCACTGTGTGCCGTGGCCGTTGTTCGGGTTCTATCACTGATCTCACGATGGTGACACTGAGTTTCACTCAGCACGCCACTTAGTTGGAGCCGGGCAAGTTCTTGTTGGACAGTATGCCAATACTGTCACCTCTTCTTCTCGTCCTCGGGATGTGATGACCTATTCTGTTATAAGTGTCTCTGGCGGAGGTACGACCCTTTTGCATGGCTGGCATAGATCCAGGTGACTGTTTCGGCAATATTCGCTGTCATCTGCGTGGTCAGTAGCACCTGGAATGGAGCGGTCTATCACATACAGCGCCAGGTCTTTCATCTCAGGTCTCTCACCACCACCCAGTCACCAGGCTTCAGGTCGCGAAGATGCCCCGTGGCTGGAGCTGGTAGTGCTTCACCTGCTTGTGAATGTTAATTAAAAGAGCTGTAGGAGTGGAGGGTGTGTTAGGGTCATCATAACGAAAATATTCAGACATAGTTCATTCTTGGCACTCTCCGGCCTTGGCTGCTGCATCTGCTCTGGCGTTTTCCTGTGAAACTTGGTCAGTGTTAGAAGTGTGAGCATCAGATTTACACACAGCAACCTGTTTCGGGAACAGAACAGCACCCAGCAGTTGTGACACAAGAATGTGGTGTGTTATAGGGCCAGAGGCCATCACAGCTTTTTTCTGCAGCTGCAAAGTCTCTGAAACAGGTAAGTCCTGCAGCTACACGGTCAAGTTTAGCTGAAAAGTAGGCTACAAGTCTCTGTCTGCCTCTGTGGTCCTGGAGAAGCACAGAGGTCATAGATCCTCCCTTTTCGTCTACAGTCTGAGTAAAAGGTCAGTTTGGATCCAGTAAACCGAGAGTCAGAGTCATCAGAGTCCATGTCACTGTATTATGTACTTGTTGGCCTCGCCCATGTGCGATTGTACTCAGGGGCGCCTTGAGGACAGCATAATTAGGAATGAAGGCCTTGCAATAGGAACACAAAGACATAACTTGCTTCTTTATGATTGGGTTTGAAAATATTTTGAAATGCTTTTACTCTTTTTGGGACAGGGATTTGCCCTCAGATGTGATCACATGACCCAAACATGTCACTTGTTGTTGGACAAACTGCAGTTTTGACAAACTAGTTTTGTGACCTTCTTCTTTTTCACACTGAGCTCTGAGTTGGAGAACAAATCATTTAATCATCAACATACTGAAACAGTGCACTTCCTGATGATAGTTTTAATGAGCTCAAACTTTCTTTTGAATTTCATAGCTGATTTTTTCTTTCTTTTGTTTCTTTTAACTGGGAAGATTGGTGTGCACACAGGAGAGTTTTCACAGGTAATGATTACACCTGCCTTCAATCAAGTGTTAAGACTGGTGTAATACCATCAACGGCCTCTGAAAAGATCTGAGCATGTCGACAACAAAGGTGAATTTTTGCCGATTAACCTTCAAAATAGGATTATACTGAACATTAGGGTCAGTTATTGATTCTCATTATTCTGCATTAACACATTTTCACATCCATGAACCCCAATCTTGCCATTTTCTTTCCTGTGTTTGGCAAGTGACACGTGTGGATATGAACCAGGAACGTCAAACAGAAAGTTAAAATCTGAATCACTGAAAGAGAAATATGGTGAAAATTTATCACTTGGCTTTGTCAATTTTGTTAAAGTTACTGTGGCAGCACAAAACTCTGAATCTTCCCCTTTGTGTAGACAGTGCCGTGTAGGTCGTGATTTCATGAAGTATGTTTCTGTGTTGTGTGTGAGTGTGTGTTAAATTTATTGGGCAACAATTCAGCAAAAACAAATGTTTAAATTTGCCTGTAACATTATCGCTGCATCCACATGTCCATTTCACCATTTGTGAAATCTCTCTCTCTGCAAAACACAGTCAATTCAGCAGCAAATTTTACCCATCTGATGGTGCTGAGAGGCGAGTTTAATGTCCTCCATAGTCCATGGTCTGTGGACCAAGATCAGATGTCCATCAGCATCCATTAACTCCATCACAGGGAAATTCAGGACTTCACTGGTCGCAGGGAGGTGAATGGATTTGGAGATTTTCTGAACACCAGACCAGACCTGGTGTGGGTAGGAGAGGCAGGGTCACCCTGTTGACCCTTTGTTGTTGTTCTCCGTTCAGAAGTTGTCGTAGATCAGGTGTATCAGGATAGATGATGGGAACAGGGGACCCTTTTTCAAAAAAAGGGTCTTATATTCCCCGGTCACATACAAAGCGGGGAACGTAGGACCCGGGGAACATAGGTACGCTCCTGAAATCTTCACTCTCAGACCCACAACAACTAGAAATACAACATTACAAAGAGGGTCAGAGGGAAACTACAATAGGATTGTTTTTGTTTTCACTAATACACAATTCATGTTCTGACTCCTGTCAGTGACTGAAAAAGTTAAGGTTCCCCCTGGTGGTGATTTTAAGTTACTGCGGTTTAATGACCAGGCACTTTCAGTGTTCATGAATAAACTACAAGTGCTCCACCACAAAGAGTTGGTTGTCTGAGCCTTGGAGTGGAACCAGCAGTGAGTATGGATGCAAATGATTATTTTAGTTGTTTTGTGGCAATGTGATCTTGAAGATGGTGTTTGAGACATTTATTTTAAGTCACGAAACCCGTGCTAACTATGCTAATGCTAATCGCGAAGCTAACCGTTAGCAAGAGGCTAATTTCAATCGTAAAAGTAAAGCAACTTCAGTCAAATCTCCTGCGTTTCTCAAATTTGTCCGCTATCTGTCAGCCAGGACAGAATAATTCATATGGAGCTTTAAGTGAGTAATGAAGAACAGACAAAGTTCAAAGCTTGAAAAACAAAAGCTGTTTAATTTGGGGCTGGAAAGTCAAGGTTAAGTCCCACTACCCATAAAAACAGTGTGAATCAATTTATTTTAGTTATAACTTAGGAAGTGGTCAGCCATCCTATCAGGGGCCAGATTTGGCCCACAGGTTACTATCAACATACTTTTCAGCAGCAGTCTTTTTGTCAAACTTTGTTTTCATGTTGGTTTGGGCGACTGAGAGCGAGTCACGGGCCAAATCACAGGCACAATGTTCACAGAAAGAACTGATGTAATCTAAAGTGTTTACACTGGAGCCAGAATTAATTACCTGTGTCCTTATTTCAAAGTTTGTATCATAAAAGGAAAAATCACTGAAGGAGTAGCAAGTTCAGCCATACAAAGTTTATTGACTTCTCTGATGTAGAAGCCTGAGTCAAACCCGGGGTCAGACTGAAGAAAAGGACTCAGTGCACCTTCTTTTATACTACGGTATTTGGAGGCTCTAAAGAGTCTCCTCCCTTCTTGAACATTTTGAATCACGTTCAAACATAATCGTGTATCACTTGTCACTTTTTAAAAATGATGTAACTCAATTGTCTCATTATTATCAGCTGACCTTGAGTGTGCCACCTGCTCAGTTATGTGCTGCATCCTAAATCTACCTTAGTAACAGTTCCATGCATGGAACTACGGGGAACCCTTGACAAAACATGATAAGTTGCTCCCCGATTCTTCCCACTCCAAGAAAGACCAGCAACACCAGTGAGCCAAGTTTAAGAGGAGTAATATTATTTTAATTCAGAAGCCAAAACAACAAACAAAACTCTCTAAATTAACTTCCCTGAAACAAAACAAAATATAAAGAAGTGACACATCACAAACCCTAACTCTGAAAATGGAAAAAACAGCTGGTTTGGCATTTTAATTCCATTGTACATGTTACAATGACAATAAAGATATTCTTCTATTCTAAAAGGGATGTGTTTTTTTAAGAGGTTTCTCCATCCTACAGACTGCTGGTATTTACAGGCATATATATAGTATATAGTCTGTGGACTCTCCCCATCATGACCAATCACGTGGCAGCAATCAGGCTGGGTAAGCCAATCACTGGGCACCACCTGTTCAGCAGAGTTCCTCTCGAAAATAAAACATAAAGTCATCGACTTTGATTCTCTGCCTGATCAAACTAAAATGCAACACATCCTTGGAGAGAACAGAGTCAGCAGCTTAGCAGCAGCAAAGAGAGACGACCATCACAACACCCGACACACCTGCACCTGTCTGTATTTACAGTCATGTAACTCACAATCTGTATTTTTCTTTATTCATTTTCTTTTCTTTTTTTTTGTTTGTTCTTTTCCTCAATTTAATATAAAATCTACTAGATATTTATTCTTCAGTTTTATTGTTGTTGTTGATTATCTACTTAATCTACTTATCTAATTTTATGTTTAAATCATCTGTTATACACACTTTTCCCCATAATTTTCTTATTTTCTGATTGACTTACTTGATTTGCTTGCTTTATTTGTAATAAAATTTGCTGATTCACTTTTATTATTGTACCTTATTTGCAAATTTGTAATGGCTTTGGCAACATTGTTGACCTACAGTCATGCCAATAAAGCTTATTGAAATTGAATAGAGAAAGAGAGAGAGAGAGAGAGAGAGAGAGAGAGAGAGAGAGAGAGAGAGAAAGGTCACTCACACACTGAGGAGAGAGAGGACACTGCAGCAAAAATGACACAAGTCACCCACAGGGTCATAGCAGTTGTAGTAGGTGGTGCTGTTGAAGGTACAGCCAACTCTGTAAACAGAATTTAAAAGATAGATTACAAGTGAACTTTGTCAGTCCTGGAAATCAGTGATGGAATTTAAATCATGAATTATACCAGGAAGTGTTTCTACTCACTGTTTACAACAGTCACAATGACACATCGTAGATCAGAGTGATATTTGTTTGAACTGTGGAAATAAAGAGATTTGTGAAAAAAAAATGGGGCGTACATTTTTGAAAAAAAGTAGAAAATATAAGACAAAATTAAACCAAATAATTCTGCTTCCTGAACTTGTAAGACTTACTCATTCTATTTCAGGTAATTAAGGAAACTTTTTACTACCAAAACATCTGTCTTTCATCATTAAAATGTAGTTATACTGACACAAGTGAAAACAATTACAGAGTATTTCCCCTTTTGAAGATAAAATACTGACTGATGAACTGCTTGGGCCACAAAGCAGATGGGGTAGCTCTCTCCATCTTGGTCCTCAGAGGCCGTCCATCTCAGGATGAACTGTCCTGCTCCTGATGTAGTCTGGTTTACGTTGTACGGGCCACTGAACAGCAGCTCAGAGATACTTTAACAGACAAAGGAGAAATCATACAGATTTTGGAGCAACATATGCTGCCATCCAGACCACATCTTTTTCAGGGTCGTTCCTGCTTATTTCAGCGAGACGATGCCAAGACACATTCTGCACGTGTTACAACAAAGAGTCGAGTCCTCGACTTGCCTGCCTGCAGTCCAGACCTGTCTGCTATTGAGAATGTGTGGTGCATTATGAAGCACAAAATACAACAACAGAGACCCTGAACTGATGAACACCTGAAGTCGTATATCAGTCAAGAACGGGAAAGAATCTCACTTTCAAACCTTCAACAATTAGTGTCTTCAGTTCACAAACACTGTTAAAGGAAGAGATGATGTATCTAGTGGGCAATTTAACATGTTGTTGTGGACATTGGACCACATTAGAGGGTATTTATCACATTTTATCTACCACAGGGCCATCCAGGAGGGCCCATTTTCTGCGTTTTTTGTTTGTTTGTTTTTTCAAACATGGAGGTACCAGTGGGTGTGATTGCTCCCCCTGCTATCACAGTGATAAACATGTCCCCATCCCAACTTTTTTGAAAAATGTTGCAGGCATCAAATTCACAATGAGTGTATATTTACAAAAAAACAATAAAGTTAATCAGTTTGAACATTAATTATCTGTGTTATATTGTCTCTGTATGATATCTGCTTGAATATATGTTGAAAAGTTTTTTATCCTGTTTTTATTGACATTTTAAACCAAGTCCCTACTATTTTGCAATTGGGGTTTGTAGTTTCGATTCTGACAATTGTTGTATGACTGGTTCTGTTTAATGAGTCAAATTAATTGGCATCTTTTACTCAAAAGAAATAATGGATGGAAGCACATTAATTTTGCATGAGTGTGTTTGAGTTTTTGTTTGTTTTCTTTTGACTTACATTGAATTCTTTGCTTCTGCATTGATGCTGATTTCCAGGGTCTGATCCACAGGGGTGTAGAGCTGAGCTCTGTTAGCTGGGGTTGGAGGCAGAAACTTGGGCAGATA
>JAJHUR010075017.1:0-32907 GCA_027495735.1 Lutjanus campechanus
CGTAGATTTTCAGTACTCCACCCACCACTAAGTCTTCAAACTGATGTTAGCAACAGACTTTTCCCTGATGACTATCTGGTTGGAGGCTCATTCAACAAGCCAGGACTTATGTTAATGTTTTTAAGTTATAGAGGGAGACTTCAGCAGGAAAGTTGAGGTAGATTTGTTCAGTCTTTGGCTCTTCTGTTGCGTAGCAGACTGCTGTCTGGGTCAGTGACCAGCTGCTCTGCCTTACTGTATGATAGAACGCTGACGTTACTGTTTTATGCAGGATTTTATTGACTGTATCGATATAACTTCTCCATCTACGTTGACAGAGAACTAATGATATTCCATTGAACTGATGCACTGAGAGGCGCCATCATGAAACAGAAAAAGGAGAACGCAGGGCAAGTGAAGATGCCGTGTAAAGCAATTTAATCACAGCTGTATTTTAAAGTTTCATAAAGTTTTACTTTTAAAGTTTCATCAATGCAAAATTCCCTCTTTGTTTTTGCACAGTGTTTCCTTGAAGGAAGGACAGTCTCACAAAGACATCATTTAAAAGAAAATATTCACAAGGACTCTGGTTTTTTTTCCTCCATGTCTTAACAAGAGACATGACTTAACATTAACGAGTCCCATCAAGTATGGTCTCTTTTATGTGTTTTGGTATTTGTTGTATGTCAGAAATTGGAGCACTTTTGCATGTGTTGCATGCGTGCATTTTTCATCAATACAAATGCCTTTTAACAACAACCTGAAAAACAAAACAAAGACAGCCAGTATTGACAGAAGTTCTCAGAAGTTCAACAGCTCTCAAGTAAAACCAAAACTGGTCAGCAGGACTAGATTACTGGCCTAACTAACCCTCTGAACCCAACAATGACATTACATATAACCAAATATTGCATAAAGCTGTACCTTTAACTTTGTTGTTACTAAAACTAATTTGTTTGTTTTCGTTGATAAGTAATTAATGATTGCAATATTCTGATCACATTTAGTCCTCAATCTAGACCTTGAGGTTGTCAGAAGTGTTGCAACCTCACAAATTAAATCTAATACAATAATGATAACAACTACATAATAAACAGTGATTACTGTTTGGTTTTTCTGCCTCTGGATCACAGATGGCTCAGCTTTGTTATGGTTCTTGCTTCTAGATGCATCGTTTTATAATAAACAGCCATAAAAAAAAAAGAGCAAATAATCATGAGGCTTCATCTGAGGAACATGGACTCATGATAACCTCTTGACATGAGTTCATCTCATTCTCATCAATCCCCAAGTCACCTTAATCTTTTATGATACTTCTAGAGATGCTGCAGACTGACCTACATTTGTGCTCTCTCTGTAGCAGCGGGTCTCTCTCTCTCGCTCTCAGTCTCTTTCTCTCAGCTCATTGATATGCCTGATCATCAGAGGCATCGCTGAACCGGCTGATTGTCATTTTCAGCTGCAGTGGCACTGATGCATTTCATTTCCTCTCCGGGCTCTCTGTTGGTGTGATTAAGCACTTGCTGCAGTGACACTTGACAAAGAGGAGTTGGATTGATAGCACCCTGGCTCGTTTCTCCGTAGGAGGGGGGGGCATATTTTATAATATTTACATTATTTATCAAATCACCAGGAAGGGATGCATTGTAGTGCTGCTTGAGGAGAAGTTGCTTTCTATATGGGTGATCCTGACTGACAGCTATTGCTGTTGCCATTGCTCACCAAGGGGGTGCAGCAGTAAGTCGATGTGAAAGTCAGTACGTCAGGTGTTGCCTTGTCATTTATAGTCTGAGTGCAAACTCTCAATCTGACTGGATCCTTTCCAGAAGCAGCAGCATTTACAGATTTCAGGCCCCCTGCCTACAAATAGAAGAGTTTGTTGCACTTTATTTTACACTAAACTAATTAGACATGACTAGAAATAATATGTTCTGTATTAGATGGTATGAGACCATTTATTAGACTGTTATAGACCCTTATAGACTTTCTTAGAGTCTAATTAGGCATACATTACAACAGAACTGTACTGTAAACTAAAGTGAAATCACATTTCTGCTACTTCACCATTTAAAAACAACATGTGAACCAGATCTACTCTTTAGTTTTTTAACAGTAAGGAAATAATAAAGGTTATAATACTGTTTAATAAATAAAATATTATTTCTAGTTTTTGTCTACTTTGATACAAAGTACAGCTTGTTATGTCTTATTAGTGTACTGTTCACTGTATTGTGTCTCATTAGGGTATAGTTGTGTTTGTTTATTGTCTAATAAAGAACATATTTCTGTTTTTTGTCTAATTTGACACAAAGTACAGCTTGTTACATCTTATTGGTGAACTGTAGAATAAAGTGCAACCAAACAGTTTGTCTGTGCTTAACTTAAATGTTTAGATCCTCTTTGAATATTTGATTATGAAAATGAAAGCTGACCTTTCTCTTCTGAAGCCGAACTGGTGACCTTTTCTGATATTTCCAGTTTTTATTATGCACTCTGTGTGACAGCGCCATCTGAAATACGAGCAGCAGTCAACACGCTGCTGGCACTTATTTCCTTTTTCTTTTTTGTAAACTCTTCATAGATGTTTTGTTTCTGCGTTAAATTGAATTAGCCTCAGCTGCACATGCCAGCCTGAACAGAGCAGAGGTGGGCAGTGCGGGGGTTTAATTAGGACAAAAATCTGCACTGACTGTGCCTCTGTGTGGCAGGGTCCACAGGAAAAGGATGTGAAAAGCCCCGCTGAGCGCCAAAGACTGTGTGGGCATTTCATTGCAATTAATACAGCACTACACAGGGTATAATGTAATATGTCTTTTTCTATGAGGATTTTTGTCGGAAGATTGTGTGTATTACACAGCACTGTAACCCATCTGTTCATCCCAGTGTGTATAGATAATAGGCAGCAATAATTACATTCATCCCCGTCACATGGTAGAGGTAATTTACTATCTGGTTACTGTGGTGATGACAAAGAGCTTCATCATCTGCACAGGTGCAACAAAACAGCATCTGCACATAAAGCTGAGTTGTGCAGTCCCAGATGTGTGTGCTTGTTTTGCATGTTCAAATCTGTCAATACATTCAGTTGAACAGGATTTATTGTTGCTGTTTACATTGAGGAAATTGTTTCCTGTGCGTGTGTGTGTGAATGGTATCAGGTCAGACAAGGAGAGAATTAATTAAACAGAATGTAAATGACAAAATGAAAACATTTTTCTGGTATAATAGGAGTCGGGGAAGGAAAACATAAGGTCCTTAAATTAAAAAAAAAAAAAACATGATTGGAATTATAACATTTTAATCTCAGCACAGAAAGTCCTCGGTGGCAGGGTCTCAGGGATATTTGCTGCTGTGGTTTCCTTTGAAGGGATTGTTCAGATTTTCTGAAGTGGGGTTGTATGAGGTAGTTAATGATAGTCAATGTATTACCTACTAGAGCTGCATCAATTAATCAATTCTTTGATTATTAATTGATTATTAAATTACCGACCAACTATTTTAATAATTGATCGGACTGAGTAATTTTTTGAGAAAAAAAGTTTTCAGCTTTTTAAATGTTAATATTTTTGTTTTCTTTACTCCTTTACGACTGTAAACTTTGGTATTTTATTGGAAGAATTCAGATTCAGCAAATTCACACATTAACAAAAAGACACTAATTGATTGAGGCACTCTTAAACCAGCAAGCCCTGTGTTCTGTGAGGTAAAATTCCTGATTTTGGAGTCTGGTGGCTTTGGAGAAAGCGATATTACCTACAGTACCTAAACAACCTGATGGTTGTTTCCAGATTTTTTGAGGTGGCTAAACAGCTAATAAGTTAAGCAGTCTACTGTTGCTGACCGTCTGCAGCAGTAGACTGCTTAGCTGACCAGCTTTCTCCTGCTGCTTCTCCAAACTGGGGGTGTTCCAACCGCCATCTACTGTTGGTAACACAATGACTATTGATAAGTCCCTTATACAACCCCACTGCAAAAAATCTGAACTATCCCTTGAAGGCATTTTTGCTGTCTTATCGTTGGTTTGTAAACAGATAGTAAAAACTGAGGAGCACTATGAAACATGAGGGAGAGGGGTGATAACGTTCAAAAACGGACCCCAGCTCAGGATGTTGTAACCATATGAAAATAAATCACACAGTATGTACCACAGACTATGGAGCTTCTCAACTTGCCGATTTTACATGTGCACACACACAAAAAAAACCCCAACAACAACAAAAAAACTTGCAATTTATCTGTTTGTGCAGAAACAAATGGACGAATACTTGGATTTTTTCCATTAATCCACTGCGGTTGCCTTTCATATCCTGCCATGATTGGACCGACAAGACAAATCTTTTATCCTTGAATCCATTGAAGGATTTGGCTCTGTGCAGTCAGGGGTAGTACTGAAAAAGACACTGACTCACCACAATACTCCATTTATCTCACCCGAGTTCACGCTATAATGAACTGAAAATAACATAGTATGCACTAGGGAGGCAGGGAGTTTTCTAACATCAAAGACAATCAGAATAATATGAAGCATCCTATAATCACATGACGTTTCTATACACAGTTACTTTGAAGCTGCTGTAGCTTTTGTCTCCTCATTGGTTCAACAGCACTGATCTCCATATGAGGAGGTTTGTAACACTTGAAGCTTTGCATACTGGACTTTAAACAGGGTTCATTACCTGGCTGACATTGTCACGATCACCGCAGTTATTCATACAGTCAAAGAACACATAAATGGTCAACTGAGAGGTGGAAAATGTCTCACGGTCATGTGAGTCACACTTCATTTCATCAGCAAGTCAAAAAGTACATTTGATGTGTGACAAATGATTAGCTCAATTCAAATCTTCCATGTTCTTTGTTGTATTTCTTTAGTAAACCATTTCTTTGTTAATCTGGGGCATGGAGATAATCAATAACCTACGATATGTTTAAAGGGAAAATTCAACGTGTTGGAAAAACAGCATATTTTGCAGCAGGAGAACTCTGCTTCTTGGTCTGGTGAATTGATCCCTTCAGTTGACTGCATTTATCATCAACACTGATTGGACATTCACATGAAAAAATGTGGATTTTCCTTTTCACAATGTCTGTGCAGTTGTTTTGAACGGTACTTTATAACACTGCACAAGTTATAAAGAAGGCAAATGAAATGGGAAAAGGAGGGAGAGAGAGCAATACTAAGGCTGCAGAAGAATACAAACAGGCTTGCTCATGTCCCCCAACTACACTTTTCATTAAATTTACAGGAGTTATTAATACAGTCTGCAGATCCTGTCTGCTCAGTATCTTCTACATGTGTCACACATACATTACATGAGACACACACACACACACACACACACACACACACACACACACACACACTGTTTACTTCAATATCTACATTTCATTTCTGATGGAAAATATGTTCAAGGACACTATACTTGTCCACACGACCTACTGCGCCACAGATTTCGACCAGGTTTTAGTCTGTCTAAAGTGCAGATGCTTTTGAATTGAATGCACTGTGCACAAGATACTAAATGCACCTGGCTACGCCTTAATTTTGCCTTCATTTTTAGACCCCCTGCCTATGGCTACACAGACTAGGCGCAAGTTTATTTGCTATTTTGCAGACGTGATAAAAATGAAAACTGTGCCAGTGTAAGATAGCAAAACCCACCGGCGCTACCGGCGGCATCCGCTTTACAAGTGTAAGATAGGGCCCTATGTAATTAAAGCAAGCGAAATATAAAAATAAAATCCTCTTTAAGCCTTACGGTAGACCCATCATTCCATGAACATTATTTTATTTGATGGCCTTGCTGCCCTGGTATTTGTATGGCCCCCTGTAATGGTGTTTATGCCAGTGACTGGCCCCGCCTAAGTAAATAATTTGACTGTAATATCAAACACATTGTTGCTAATATATATTTACACTTCATAACCAGAAACTAGTGTGCAATAGGACCCATCATAATAGCATGCACATGGTAAGAATTTTGATTCTCAAAGTACAGGTACACTTTAAATAGACATGGGGGTCATTGAAAAGACTGAGGAATGCTGAAATAATTTAATTCAAGCCTGCAAATGAACACTGGACATGTGTGTAAACAAATATATATTTGTCTGAGTCTGTCACCATGATGATGCACTAATATGTGAAAGCTGAAAGGAATTCTGACACACTGAAGATCCGTTTGTGTCAGGTGGATACAGACGCTTTGTGTCATAGCAGCTCCTGCTGTCGATCCAACAATGAAGCAGTTTCTCTATTCAGTCTACAGAGATGATGCTGAACCAAGACCTTGAAGAAAAAAAAGTTGTGGTTAAGACACAATGTGTCTGTGTGCACAATCTTTTTCAAAACATGAGCATGCACGTGAGGTGGTATGAGGTAAAGAAGCTCATAATGAGTGAAAATTAAGTTTGTCTCACGGATCTATATAGCTGATATTTCCCAACATTAAGTGTAATAATCTCAAAGTAATTTCCGTAAATTTACTCACTGAGGAAATGTCAATAAATCCAGTATAATTCATCTTTATCATAGAAAGGTCTCATCCATCATGAGTGACATTTCCAGCTCTCACACAAAGGTGTCATTCCCCGCTATCTCACACTGACTCCCAATCACCTGTGTGGGTTTCTGTTTAATTTTCAACTTCACTTCTTGTTTGTTTTGATGGACCCACACAAAGCTGTGAGAAGGAGAGCAGGTTCTGATATTAAATCTGGTAATGTACACTACCATTCTGAAGTTTGGAAGCACCTGTTAAACTGATGTTTGCCTTCTTTCCTTCAGTAATGCCTTTTTAACAGAGATTTAAAAAACTTTATAATTCAGACACTAGACGTGTTATTTACATTTTTAAATAGTTTTTGCCCCAAAAGAAGAATTATTAAATGATTAGTGCGTGACAGGGGAGAGTACTGTTGTAGCTATATTTGTTGTAGCCAAATGTCTTTTGATTTTGAATGCTTTCCAGTCTATAAATGGATAAGTGACCCTGGATCTTTAATGAACTACAGTGGTGAAAATGGGCTCTAAATATTTGGGGAACCAGTTTTTCTTTGTGCCCTCTGAAGTTTACTCAGTGGTTAGATTGATTAGGTTCTAACTGTGATTCATCAGTCCTTTGTAAGTTTACTAACCCTCGACTAACCTTCCCTTTCTATTTTGAACTTTTAAGAATAGCTTGGCTGAAGAAACACACGTGTTAATTCCAGCTTGTTGTAGCCATTATCGAGCACTTGACACTGAAACAGGAATCTGTTCCTTTAACGCCATCTGCATTATATTTGATACATGAGTTTCTGAGACCTCTACAACATCAATATAATCAGTTCTTTTCTGAATAACCTGTTGCATCCATTCTGAGATCGTCTGCCCTCTCAAGATTCAAGATTCAAGATGTTTATTGTCACACCAGTTATATAAGTACAATTGTGAGAAAAGCATGGTTGGCATGATCTAATATAAAGAAATAACAGTAAGAAAGCAATAGAACAAGTAAGGAATAAAACAGAAAAATAATAATAAAGAGATAAAGATAAAAATAAACAGTAAGATAAGATGTGCATTAAAGAAAAATACAATACTGAAGAAGAAAAATATTGATCTTTTGTAGTGCAAGAATACATGTTTAGATTAATAGCAATAATTCTGCAATTTTAAATACACTTTGCTAAGTCTGCTATTCACACATCACATTCAAACTTCAAGTAGACTGCTATAAGTACTAGTAGTCATAGTATTGACAGGTTAGCTAGCTTTGTGCAACAATACTTGGTGAACTGCATCACAGCCACACAGGATTTCTCTCATGGTCATAAAAAAGTGGGGACAAGTGACGGAACACATGGCAGTCATAGACTGTAACATCGACGTTGATAGGGAGCAGAGGTCCCAGACCAGAGGCTTGGGTGCGTTTTACAAATTAATTCTCATCCCATTCAAGAAGTGTTGCCATCAGCTTGCCGACTAATAATAATGTTTTTGTTTGGATAGACATGCTCATGATACTGCTTTTTTCAAAATATGCTGAGACAGTTTGTATTGAGTTTGATGCTTGTATTCCTTTATATCTGCTTTTGTTCATGTTTCCTCTGCATCTCTTGTGGGTGTCCTGTTTTCTAAATGGAGTTTAGAAAGAAAAAAAAAAATCTGAATATCAAACAGTTAAAAAACACCTAATGTGATGAAGCACTCTGGTGTCTGTCAGTGACCCAAAACCATTAAGACACTTAATGCTGATATTTTCATTTTGATGGAACTTGTATTTTTCAAGTGTGCAGATGGAGCAGTGGGAGAGCAGTGAACAGCAGCAATCATTTCTGTAACAAATGGATCCATTTTTGCATGTCAGTAAATCATTCTAATGTGAAACATGCTGTTTCATGGATGTTGCTTTGATTTCACTATGGAAGGATCAAAGATTTTATTTTAATTAAAGGAAATGTCTCAGCTGTCAGCTCTTCACTTTGAGTGAGCTTTAAACTGATTTACTGATGAAATGTATCTCGCTTCTCTTCAGATGTTTGAAACAAAGCATTCAATGTTGTTTTTTATGTTTTACTTCATTGATTTCTATTACTGTGCTAATGTATACTGTATATTCTGAATTACATTATTGAAGAGGTACTATAAAGTGAAAGATATCACCAACAAGGGAGAATGAAAAGGAGATATGGCTGACTGAGCCAACAAACCTTAAAAATGCAAAGGTGTTTGCTTCAAAAATGACAAACTGCAGTCGATTAGCAAAGTTTAGACACATACCAAGATGAAAGAAATACCGCAGAGGCCGATGAGGATTTCTAAATGCTCCAAGATCGATGATATTGAGGGGTGCTCTTAAATCAATAAGACAGACAGCTGATAGAGAGCACTGCTGCTCTGTGGATGAAAGCAGATCATTTTTTACTTGGATTATTGCTGTCTCAGTGCAAGTGCTCCGATGGCAAATTGGAAGATGTCCTGGATTGAGAAAGCAAGTAAGACATGAACTTCTATTAGTCACATGGAGCAGTGGATTTAGTATGACATTTTGTGAAGACCACTTCTATAGAGTGTTATGGAGTTGTTCGTAATGTATTATAACACATTCATAATGCTTTATGGCTCTACTCATAAACACACATAATGCTTTCTGATGCACTATATCAACAGTCATGAAACATTATAGATGTGCCTTATGATTATTTATAAGTTCAAATGGCTCATGCTCTTGTCACATCATAAACTAGAGGTTGACTGATTGGGCTTATAAAGCATTATGACTACCCGTACTCACTCATGCACACCTCAACAATTAACTGTAGTAAGGATTCATAGAATGATATACAACATATACATGAAGTATCATAATTTGTCATTGTAAAGTGAAGTACATATTCATGCATCTGTAATAATGCATGCTTCATCATAACGATTTAATGTTGGTGGTACGTAAAGTGTAACACATTTTCATGCATTGAAAAGATTCCAGGCTACATCATAAGTGATTAATTGACTGACTTCCTCCACAAAGTGTCGTTCTGCCCACTGTGCTCAAATTATGAAGAAAAATAATAATTTTTAAAAATTATTTTTTAAAAAGGTTGTGCATGCAGACACAGCGGCTTGGTGTTCTTTTCTATTGATGCTGGTCTCCAAGACTGATCAAGAAAATTTTGTGTATGCCGACAATTAGGGCTGCAGCTAACAATTATTTTCATTAATGATTAATTTGCCAATTGTTTTCTCAATTAAAACTATTGTAGGCAACATTTTTTGGCATCAATGATCTATATTTCCTTAAAAACCTTTCAGCATATTGTAAATCAAGTAGTCTGAGACAGAACTAAACTTCTGCACCTCCTCTTGACTCTGTTTTCAGGCTTTAGGAAATCTGGCCTGTGACGGAAGACTTAAACCAATCACAGGTCATCTCAGAGACAGAGTGTTCCTATTGGCTGTTCTACTAGTGCAGCTGTGCGTGCATGTTCCTTTGATGAAACCCTGAATCAATGGTGAAAACTCCTGCAGGAAACGTTGCTGTACGACAGAATTATCAGAAAGAGAATCTTAAAAAGAGTCCACCTAATGATCAACATGCTCAGCCCATGAGTTCATCAGATCATCCAGTTCAGTTGAGTTCATTCATGTCTATCGGGGCTTTTGCCGAGGTAAAGGAAAGAATTGACTTCTCTGTTGAGTACTGTCAGAGGCTGACACACAAACACACGCACACAGCAGATGTTTGCTGGTCAGTGCTCCTTTACGATTGCTTCAGTAAACTGATGCATACGTGTTTGAAGTGTATGCTGCCCGTCTGGAAGGAGGGAGTCATGTTGGATAAAGCGAAACCTAACTCATGTACTGGAGATGAGACTCAACAGTCAACTGTTGTTAGGCGTTCTACTTACTGCAGCTTTAATGGGTTAACTGTTAAGTCCACAAAATATAAAAAAAAATTGTGAGAAATGCTCATCACTATTTCTTATAGCCCAGAGTGACATCTTCAAATTGATTCTTTTGTCCAACCAACAGTCCAAAACCCAAAGACTCTTCATTTACTGTCATAAATGACAAAGAAAGGCATCAAATGTTTGACATGTTTGCTTGAAAAATGATTGAAACGACACTGTGGCAGACCCACAGGCACAACTTTGGGCAGTCCTTGTATAGGTAGTCATAATCTATTATAAGCCCCATCAGTCAACATCTGGTTTATAACTAGTCAACTAGCATCCAACTTAAAATTAATCATAAATTACATCTAAATGTTTTGTGACTGTTGTGCATCAGAAAGCACTATGCGTGTTTGTGAGAGTAGTCATGAAGCATTATGAATGCATTATAATTCTTTACGAATGCTCCTGTAACACACTATAAGATGTGGTCTTCAGAGAAAGTGTTCCTGTGGATTTTGTCTCAGATCATTAACTGACTATTTCAGACCACTTCAGCTGAATCTCAGACTCCTTTAAAATGATGTAATACCTTCTGAAAGAGCCAGGAGCTGCACATAAGACAACCACAAGGAGTAATTCAGAATTTTTCAGGGACGACATCTTAAAAAACAGGTGCTAAGCTACTTGCAGGATATTGATTCCCAGTTTAAAACATCTTATTTGTTTTATTTTCATGCCCCTACCAGATACCATTGAATCAAGCAGGTGTATGAAGATTTGCAGGCAGACAGTGATGGGTGATGAAAAGGGGGTTTGATTTGTTTGCCACAGTTTGCTGAACAAATCTGTTCGTTCCAGTGTGTCTCTCTGCCTGCTGCTGCATACAGTGTTCATGCACCATCCCATCCCTTCATTCCCCATCCCTCTTTTTCCTCTTTATTATGCCGCACATGGGTGACATAGGACTGAACTAGTGCGGGCTGCTCTATGCTCCAGCTGCATCTGCTTGTGTGAGCCCACAGGGAATGCTGTATGTGTGTGTGTGTGTGTGCGTGCATGTGTGCACCAGTGCTGCCAGAAAATATGGGCAGAGCACAGGGATTGCAGGGCTCTGCACTTACCTAAGCCATTCACAGGCTTCAGCATCACACAGTTGATTCAGCACCTTGCTAATAGCGCACACATTAACTGCAGCACAGAACAGAGGAGGAGTGCAGTAATGAGAGAGGGAGCCCGGCGTTTATTGCTGCTCAGTGTGTGTGTGTGTGTGTGTGTGTGTGTACGCGTGAGGGAACGTCTGTGTTGAGCAAATGTGTGCACGGTGCGTCTAGTGTGTGTTTGTGAGAGAAGCAGAGAGAGGGAGGCACAGAGAGCGGACGTGTGTTGGTGAGAGCTGGGAGGAAGGATGGCCGCTCATGTTTGAACTGCCTCAAATGCTCAAAGGGAGAAGAGTCAAGGCAAAAAATTCAGCAGAGGGAGAGAGAAGCAGACGTCTCACTGGGGGACGCATCTTGTTCATCATTTGTGGGGAAGCTGCAAAGATTTGGCAATGCCTGCTGAAGTGAAAGAGGTAAGTGTGTGGTGGAATGGCTCTATTTGCTCTGCTGTACCCTCCCTCTTTCAGTTTTTTTTTTCTTTCCTTCTCCTGCAGAGAACTGTAGCCCTCCACAGCTTTTGCATTCTGCTGCCTCTGTCATGATGAATGAAGGAGGCATCAGTCGCTTCACCTCCTTGCCTCCTCTCACTGCTGTTCGGTGCAGTCTCCTTGTGTGCATGGAGGGGGGACATGATGCTATAACATCTTCATCAAGTGTGAGTGCGTGAGTGTGTGTGCACGCGCATGGCTGTGCATGTGTGCAAATGCATAGGCAAGCTTATAAGGGGGGGATAATCTTTGATTGCATTATGAGGAGAGGGTTGTCCCTCCAGGGGGAAAATGCTGCACACACTCTGGTAAGTGTATTGCCATGATGTATCAGAGAGACATTAAATCTGACCATGCAGCATTTAACTATTTCAGGATCAGAGCGTAACCAGGGCTACAAATAGAAACTTCCTTCATTTTCATACACAAGCATGGTTGAATTGTGGCTAAACAAGATGTGTTGCGTGATGGACAATGGTTCTTTTCTGCTTAAGTAAGAAGAATCTGTCATTTCAGACTCACAGTTTACAGTGACCAATCTGAGCATCACTGATTCAACAGATAGTGGAGGGCAGATGAGTTGTGACAAAGTTGTGACTAATGTCTTCTGACATCAGTGGGCTGATGTCATGTTTTATTATCCAGTGGGGGCATTACTCTTTCAATCCTGTGCTTTGATAAAGACAAACTGCCTGTTAAGCCTAATTTATCCTCAAGTTTGATAAAAATGACTCTGCCCTGCTGATTTAATTGCAACTGAGAGTGCCCATTTTTCTTTCTTTTTTTCTTCCACAAAATGGATTTGTGACAACTTTGAATGGTGGCTTCTTGATGCCCTTGAGCTGGTCACCCAAAAAATTGAACTCACTCAGCATTAGATCATACTCTGTGCCTCCCAAAATAATACCCCAGCTGGCTGCAGCTGGCCTCAATACTGAGAGTTGACGGGAACAAGATGCTAATCATGTCATTCTGTCTCCTGCATCGCTGCACCTAACATCTATATACCATACTTCTTTTTTTTTTCTGAACGAAGTCAGATTCAGAACCATCATCTCGACCTATTTGGCTCTGTGAGCACACTTAGTTAGTGATGGTGCAGTGAGTTATTTAAATGAGCTTTGACTCACAGAGGCCTGGCCTTCCCTGGAGCTCGAATCAGACAGGGACAGCACACAGGCCCCTGTCCAGCCTATTATCGTCCTCCAAATCCTTAATCAAGCTGTCTGTAAAGGACAGTAGTACCCCGTCTGTCTGTCTTTTGGGCCAGGCGTTCATTTAAAGCTGCCTAACAATATCCAATCAGCCTCCCCCGGAGGTGTTCAAGCCAGGATTGTCTTCCTGCTGCCAATTTCTCCTGCATGTGTGACCCCTTTCATCTCTTCGTCCCTCTGACACATTTTGCACACGGATATGAGGGGCTCTTGTGTTTGGTGAGGTGTTTGAAAAGCGAATCAAGCTCTCCTCTTCCTCCACGTTCAGTCAGCTGTTCACTGCAGCCTGATTTAATGCAGTGGAGTTGAGTTCTCAGCACTTGTTCGGTTTAATGCCGCAGCCTCAGAGAGAAAGAAGAGCGTTTGGTGGAGATTTAACAGCTTATTTGGATTTTCTTTTTTGTCTGTATGTGCTATTGAGTGATATGCATCAGGTGAGAGTGTATGCATTTGTGTCACATTTCATGAAAAATTTGATTTAGGGCCATAAATGATGCAGTGGGATTGATCTTCTCCACGATGGAACCTTATAATTACACTCTCTAATGTTTTTTGATGGGTTGTTTGTGCTATTGTTTGCCCCAGATTTGAGAGAAATTCAGCTGCTGCAATCAAAAGGCCTTCAAGACAGAAAAAGGTGTATCAGATAATCAGATATTGACTGAGATCGTTGGAGCAGCATTTTTTTGTAGACACGCTGAAACGAATGTGAAGTTTGGGAGAAAATCAGCATAAAATGTGTTTACAGTCAAACACCGCCTCCAGTTCTTTCTCAGACCAAGATGCTGAATAATTAATCTACTCTGGTTAATGAAACCCATTTTGTTGAAAAGAAAAGAGAATTTAAGTTCTACTTGGAATAAACAAGTGGAAATTACAGAAATATCCACATGGTGTAGCAGAGCAGCAGCTGGGAAACTGATTCAAGCCTCAGTGGCGGTAAATCAGGACTCACAGCAAATAACTTAAATAACAATAACTGACAGCTCACATCCAATCTCATTACAATGTGGCTGTATTTTGTCAAGGGGCTCTTTTTTATGTATGCCTACATAACACAATGAAGGATGTCAACATCTGTTCAGAGGCACTAAAGCATAAATATGTCAATGAAATGGCCAGTTTTATCATAAATAGAGGGTCTGCTCTTTGTTATATTAGAAAAAGCAGATAAACTTAACAGTTTTGAGGGTTATTTCAGCCAAAAAACACAGATAACAATGCAGATATTGTTTCATCACATGCATGATTTTCCCAACAGACTAGTTGACCTACTAAACTGTAACTGAGATGCATAGCATACATCTGAAAAACACTGCTTTACCCTCTTCTGATTTATTACCAAACACTACACTCTGTTTTTACTTCTTCTTGCTTCTTCTTCTTTTTTTTTTTTTTTTTTTTACACAGCACTCTGAACTACAAAGACGTTACCTGTCAGGTTTTGTACATATCAGATGAAGCAAATCTGCTCTCTGAAATCATTAAAAAGGTTGGACAAAGAGTGCATGGAAAGTTGGACGATAACTTTATCGGTTTAATTGTGGCTGATTTAAAAAGGAATTGTAAAAACAGACTATTTCTTTTAACTTAAAAAAGTAAGTGTCCAGACTGCCCAAATATTTTAAGTTGAGGTCATTTTGTAATGATTTTAAACAATAAACTTTTTGATTGAAATAAACTTGATATTAACTCAGTTGGACTTGAGAAATAATGTTCAATAAGCTCAAGATATTAAGTTGAACCAACAACTCTTCAGTCACACTGCTGAACATTACAAACAAATTTGACTTCCTTTTACGTGTTCTCAGTCTGAAAAGTCAATTCTTCATTTCACAAAAAAATGAAAAAGGTGAGAATATTCAAAATTTAACGGCGACTTGCTTCTGAGTTTTGAGCCCAACTCAAACTTTTAAGTTGACTTGAAATAATTTACTTTTCTTATTTAGATAAACCCCCAAATTATTGGGTAAACTCGTAAATTCAATGAAAGTGAATAATGGTGAATAATTTAATATTTTCAATTGCAACCATTTAATTTTCTAGCACACAAAACATGACAAATCAGGTTCACATCTCACTTTGAATATTTTTTGGAAGTTTCTAAATATCAAAGATTCAAATTTATCTAATGTTGAAATTATGAGTTTTCTCAACTCTGTTTAACAGCACAGAGACTGACTTCAATCCTAACTTTCTTCATGGTTTGCAGTGTTTTCATTGTTAAAACCAACCATGACTTATCTTAAAGATAAAGAGACACATGGCAAGTTTTCATCATACATGTTTTCTTCAAGCTATAAAAAGAATCAGGGTCTCAGGAGAGTTTTAATTCACAATCTGCTAATCTGCTGATCATGTTTCTTGTTGGTTGAACTCTGTACAGTACATTCATTCAATTCAACATTTCAATCAGTCAAAATACTTATACTTTGAAGTTAGATGAACTCATGTTTATAAGTTCCAAAGTTTTCTGAAAATTAATACCAAAAATTTTAAGTCAGGGGCTAGCCGACTACATGATGGCAGCATTGAGCAACAGGCTCCTCACGGCAAAAACTCAAAGTCACCCGAAATAACTTTCCAAGAATGGAAAGGAAAGAAAGGCAAGTCTCGTACAAAGTAAAGGACACGATGAAGACAAAGGTCAACTGTTGCAAGCTAGTAGCAGCATGGAAGACGACATGTAGCCCATCACTGATGTGGAGCCAGACTGAGACTCTAACCTGGGTCTAACACTGAAAGAGCTATGAGAATTCAGCAAGGACTCCAGTCAGCAACTAAACGGCACAAGAGAGGATATTAGAAAAATCTATGAAAGAGTGGAAGAAGCAGAGGTCTGAATCAACACGGCCGATTCCAGTCAGTAGAGGACATTTTTTCAGGGCTGGTAAAGCTTCAGGTACAAATAGAGGCTAAATGGACTAACTTGGAGTGGCGTTCACAACGTGATAATATCCCAATATTCAGGGTGAAAGAAGGAGCTGAGGAGGGCACGCCATCAGTGATTACTTTCGTGAAAGAATTGCTGATAAAAGGTTTGGAGCTTTCTCCCTCTACAGTGTTAAATATCAAGAGAGCACACTGGGTGCTCGACTTAAGCCCCGTCAAGATCAATTGGGGCAAAGTTTTCAAGCTACAGGACGAAGGACGATGTGCTCCAGAGATCTCGGCAGAAAAATAGATTTGATTTTTAAGGAAAAAGGATACACTGAGGAAGTGGAGGGAGTGCGCAGAAGCAAAAGCTGCTCTCAAGGAGGGAAATACAAGATTCCAGTCTCCATTCCCAGCCAGACTGATAGTGTTTTACAAAGAAGCATGGCGATTTACAGTTTTGCCGAGGAGGCAATGGTGGACATGGCAGAAAGGGGGATACCAGTGATGTTTCTGGAAAAAAGAACTTCTCTTCTGGACTTCTGGACAGCCAGTTGACTTGACAATACAGTGAAAAGCGAGGAAACCGGGGAGGACATGTCCTTCATGGAACAGTTCCAAGCATTCTGGCATCAGGACACTTGATGAGAATTGTTGTTTGGAACTATTAATAGTTTTCTTTGCGTAGTTCACTTACATTACAGGAATCTTCGACAGTGCTTTTACTGGACGTTATGGACCAACTTATCAGCTTAAAGGCTGAAGAAGGCCCTCTTTCATTACCAGGAGGAAGAGACTTTCCCTCTATAGTAATATTCCAACTGAGCCATAAGGACACAAAATTTTGGAAGTTGGTGCTATTTGTGATGGGGTTCATTATTATGTTACTGTGTTACAAGTCAATTACCTGTAATGTAAATGGTTTAGGAAATCCAATAAAACGGAGCAAAGTTCTGGCTAAAATGAAGAGTGAGGGGATAGAAGCAGCTCGAACAGATCCAGAACACGAAAAACTTCAGAGATGGAGATTTAATCAGTATTCACCCTCCTGAAGTCAGGGTTCCAAGAGAGGGGTAGCAATTTTAATCTCTCATAAATTAAACTTTTGCGCATATATGAAAAGAAAGATTCTGATGGGAGATTTGTTCTGGTCCGGGGATACCTGCAGGGTATATTAGTTATTTTTTTGCATATCTATACTCCTCTGGGATCTGAATGGAAATTATATAAACAAATCTTTGAACTATTAATCCCGGAGGCTCAGGGTATTCTAATCTGTGGGGGAGACCTCAATGTTAGACTTCATTCGACCCTAGACACATCAAAGCCACAACTCAGGAGGGAAAAAATGACAAAAAATATATAATTAATGATGGCGGAGCTAGGACTCTCTGACATATGGAGGGATCTAAATCCGACAGGGAGGGAGGAATTACACTTTTTTTTCCACACCTGCACTGTGTCTATTCTAGACACGACTGTTTTTACATTTCAGAGAGATTTATATGGGCTGATCAGTTGTAATATTCGGAGCACGGACCTGTCAGACCACACCCCACTCCCCATTGACTTAATACTAGGATCTAAAAAGAAGAGTCAAAACATAGGCATCCAGAATCAAATGAGGCAGCAATAAGGGTGGATATAAATAATTATTTTGATGAAAATGATCATGTGGAAGTATCTCTACCAATCCTCTGAGATGCATGTAAAGTTGTCATGAGGGGGAAAATCATAGGCCATAGTTCTAATAAAAAAAATAATAAAAAAAATAGAGAAAAGAAAAACTGGACAGGTTGCAAACCAAACTAAAAGAATTCGAGAATATCCATGAAAAGACTCAAAAGAATCAAAATGAATGGAATGGACATTGACAGGGAAAAGAACAAAATTAAATCAAATATACTCAAACAAAATTGAAAGAGCTGATCTTTGTAAAGTAATGATATTATGAAGCAGGAGGAAAATCAGATAAACTACTTGCCTACAAATTAAAAAAGGCAGAAAACACAATTTAAAAACAAAATTTAAAGGACCCTATAACAAACTCCATGCACAGCAAATGATCAGAGATACAACAATCCATCAAAACTTTCTATAAAAAATCATATACACAAGCCAAAATAGATTAAACAAAACTTGAAGCTTTTTATGATAAAAATGCCTGAAGTGAGTGATGAACAAAATAAGATTCTAATTAGTGAAATTACAGAGGAAGAAATTAAAAAGGCAATATCAAATGTAAAGTGCAATAAGACAGCGGGACTGGATGGTTTTTCAGGGACGTGGAAGAAGAAAATGAAAGATCTGCTGAGCCCTAAAATGAAGGTCATATATAACCATGTGCTCAGGATTAGCTTAACCCTTCTCTCCTGGTGAGAAGTGATGATTTCTTTGATACTTAACAAGGGAAATGACAAACCAATGAGGAATTTATTGGCTTGTAAGTGTACTGAACCAAGAGTGTAAGATCTTTACTTTCATTTTGGCTAAATGAATTGAAACAGTCCACTCCAAGATAATCGGTCTACACCAGACAGCTTTTATTCAGAAAAGGCAGACACAAGATAACATCTGCTGTATACTGTATGTGAACATATAGTAAAAAAAAAAAAATTAACTCCAGGCAGTGATATTGAACTTTGATGCTGAAAAAGCTTTCGATCTAGTTAATTGGAAGTTTTTATACATAATACTACAGGAATTTGGCTTTCATCAGACCTTTATTAAAACTATTCAAGCATTGTATAATAGCCCAAGGGCAAGACTGAAAGTAAATGGAGCCATATCAAATTAATTCAGCCTGGAGAGAAGGACCAGACAAGGCTGTCCAATAAGTCCATTACTGTTTGTTATGTTTATTGAAGCATTAAGTCAGAGGTTCACTCAGGATGATAATATTATGGGTATACAAATGCAAGGTCAAGAACATAAAATTTCTTTATTTGCTGATGACATTTTAATTTACTTGTCAAACCCAGAGAGTTTTGAAACTGCTTTTTTTTCTTAATGTTTTCAGTTTTGTTTCGAGTAATATCACGAATATTCCAATGACTTAAATACTAAGTTTCAAGTATAGACCTTTCAGATCATAACCAGTTACCTCAGAAAGTAAAGGAATCTTGAGTCATGAATTGAGTCTATAAAAATGAATATGTTACCTTGGGTGTTATTAGTGATAAACAATTTAATGAATGGAATAAATTGATATCATGATACATCTGGCAAGGTAAAAAACCAAGGATAAGAGTTCAGACTCTTCAACTGTTTAAGAACAAGGGAGGACTTGCACTTCCCGGCTGTAAAGACTATTATATATTGAGGGTCTTATTTTATTGGTGTAATTCTGATTGCCAAGCAAGATATTGAAGAGAACATATCTGGAGGAATTCAAATTCAGGCACAGTTGGGGGATAAAAGACTAATTAAAACTTAAATGGAAACGGGTAACAAGTGAATCAACTTATCACTGAAAACATGGTTAAATGTTATCACTAAAGCTGAGTTTGAAGAGATAGAAGATTTGAAGATGGTGCTCTTGCATTCAACAACTATAAATTTTAAAACAAAATACTTGTTTGGAATCCTGAGTGTAGTGGCCCAGAAAGCAATAATACGGAAATAGCTTGAGCCAGTAATAATATCTTTATATAATATCTTTATAAAAGGAAGAAATAATCACCTTCTCCCAAAAAGCCCTTTTTTATTTTAATTTGTTTCTGCAATCTGTGTATGCATGTGTATGTACATATGTATATGTAAATGTATATGTATGTAGAGGTATACATATATAAGTTAAATTAACTTGAATAAATACAACTTTGTGCTAAGTTAATGAGAAAAGATTAGTTAATTCCACTAAACTCCTGTAGACTTTTTAGGGTAATCACCTGTTGTGGCTAAAATAAGTGAAAACACTCTATATCAGGAATAGTTTCTTCTTATTATACCAGTAAAACACTTTAAAGCAATTATTTCTTCAAAGAGATAAGCTAACTGACATATTGTGCATCCTAGTCTGTGTGTAAGGATATGACATCTGAGAAGCCACTTAATTAAATAAGTGGTACATGGCATCTCTCATCCATCTATTATATGTCCCTGTATTTTTGCTGTCTGCACTTGATCACTGGCAGAACTGCATTAAACCACCAGGGGTATTGTTGTCCTATGGACAGACTGCATAATTAGATCACAGAGAAAATGTCCAGACACATGCTATTTTAATTTAAAAATAAGTGTGTGTATATTGGCATTTGTCAGCATGAATTCAACTGTTCAAATTATACAAATTATACGGTAATGGAGCGGAAATGAGTTGAGTTCTCACCAGTGACTCTGCTCACGACCCAGCATCAACAGCAGCTGTTTTATCATTAGAAGACAGCCTTAATGACATGGTGTTGTATAATGTAAACATTATGTGCATAATGTACACAAATGATTCTGGAGTGATGCTGTGCAGCCACAGTGCTTTACTCATTTCTGTCTGTGTGGTTCAGGAGCAGAGTTCAGAGGGGCCTCCTCCTCCACTGTTGCTATCCCAGGAGGCTAAAGAGGCGACTCTGGATAACCCGTCCGCCACTGACGAGCTGGACACCCCCACTTCCATCGCCTCTGTGATGACCTCAACCAATGAGAGCTCCACGGAGACCGACACCCCGCAGCAGACAGACACTGAGGTTCATGACTTTTTATTTTGTCATTTTTTCACCACCTCCTGACTTCCTACAGTTTGTCATAACAGTTTTTGATTGATTGGCAAAGAGTACAGACTTAAAAAAGTCCAAAGGCCAGAAGAAAACTTGTGTCCATTTTCTCAAAGACAAAAAAGTTAAATGATAATAAATAACTTTTTAAACTGAAGTGCATATAGCTAAATTTGGCTTGGTTATTTCTTTTCATTATTTGGCATGATCAAGTGTAAAAAGACTTTCTTACTTTAATTTATCATTATGAACTAAATGATGATTGCACAGTGTAATGGCTGTAGAATAACCATCCGTGTTTAGTTCTTTTGAGCCTTGCTTTGACTACGCCATTTTGTGTGCCAGCAGGAAAATGATGCTGCCATTATAGACTGAATGAATGAACAAATTCACACTTTTTCTCTTCATGTTTTCTTCCAATGTTACTCCCTCTCCATCCCAGTGTCAACCCCTGTTGTAGTTACTTGTTTATAAGAAGCATTAACGTTGTAATGTAATGTAATATATTACGTAATACCTGTTCCCAAAATTCAATATAAAATTGTGACAATGTCAGTGTACCTCCTCAGTGGACATGCTTCTGTCTTCTCTCTTACTTCCAAAGTATTAATCATCTTCACGGAGCTATACTCTGACTCTGAGGAATCAGAAAGCAATCCAGTGTTGTGTCAAAGTCTGTTCCTCCATCATTAGTTATTAACATAGCGGTGCCCTCTGTGGCTGACTGTGGCTGTTTATGGTTAGACATAGCAGAGGCCACATTCAGACAGAATCCGGCACAGTGGTGAAAATGCAAGTCTTCTCATTCATTTTGAATGGGGCTAGCACTATGTGGGCAGTGGCAAGGGCTGCCAAAAAAACCCAAAACAAAATGCAGTGGTGTGTTGCGGAGAAGGCTGAAACAGAGGCAAATTTCCCATGTGGCCAATCAGGAGCCAGCAATCAGACTCTCTGTACTGTCAGCCTGAAATGTCACTGAAAACGGGTGCTATCCAGGTGGAATTTATGCTTGTATCCTTGCTTGGTTTATTTCATGTACCCAGCTTCAACATCTGGGTCTGACTGCAGTTCATGCTGCAAAATAGCAACACCAAGAAACTTCCTTTGGCTTGTGTCGATGTATTTGAGAGAAAAAGAGAAAGGGCACGCAGCTGTAGGAGTCAAGGTATAGACTGAATGGGGAGAGAGGCGGTAACGAAAAAGCCGGTGAATCAGAGAAATAAGACATTATTTTTGGATATTTTTAAATAAGAGATTATGTTCCCAGCACAAAGAAACCACCACCACCACCACCGCACACACACACAGGTGCACAACCCCACAACTAAATGCCGTAACACTTGATTATGTCTGGCTGTGGTCTAAGGTAGCGGTGAAAACATATCGACAGGGAAACAGATTTCGACACAACAGGTGTTGTCTTTGCTCCAGTGGTATAACAATTACATCTCTTGGAAATGCAAGGGGCTGAAAAGTTGTCTGTTTCCATTTTAAATGTGTCTGAGGAATGAGAAAATATGAACAATGAGGAGTTTTACGGCTACAAAATAAAAATTGCCAGTAAAAGACACATGGGAATGTATTTGGGATGTTCTCATTTAGTTTTACATATAATTTGATGTAAAAGAATTAATTAAAACAGGGTTTGCAAAGTCTGAGACTGTGGGCCTCCCTGTAGACACAACTTTGAAAATCCCTCCCCCCTTCGTTTAGCTTGCTTACTTTTGTTCAGATCCTGGATGTGATTATGATTAAGTTATTTGATCCCATAGACACTCAACAATTGATCCAATATAGCCTAATTTGCTGTTTGACATAATTCAGACTACACCAAATACATAAAACAAGTCTGTTCAAAGACATTTTTTTTGTTTCTGATTTGGGGAAAGTGGGAACAATACAATTCCCCAGAACTGTATCTCTGAACTATCTCTGAAAACAAATCAATCACATTTAAACTATTTTGTGATCTCCTTTTGATAACTAATGTGATATTGTTTCACTTTCAGTCAATAAGCCCTGAAACTGTTTTTCCACTGTGTTCCCACTTCAAAAACCTCTGAATTAAACATTTTTTTTTCACAATTGATAAGTTGTCTTACATATAATTAATAGTTGTTAGCCTACAAGAGCCATTGTCACTCCTTTGACTCTGTAGATCCTCTTGAAACTTCCTCCATTAATTACTAACTTGTTATATTTTTTCTTTTAACCTCAGCAAGAAGTCTTGCATTAAATAATATAAAAATATGTGCATCCCACAGGAAATTCTCAAAATGTGCACAAAAAATCAATCCCTTTTCACCCAAGGTACCTCCTATGAGTCTGGTCCCCTGAAATTTCTATATAAAACATCCATTGCAGACACTACTGTATAAAGATCTCCTCAATAGATGAAATAATAATGCTGAGTTTCAGTTACACTGATTGGCAGAGAACAGTACTGGCCTCTGGGGCAATATTACCATGAAATTTAATGCAATTAGGTTCTATTTCAGTGAGTTACTATATATTTACATGTTTTGTGCTCAAAATGACAGGTTTTGCTCACACTGTCCTAGGACGGCGGAGTCGAAATCAAAATCAATTTACTAAACCAGATAATTAAATTTCCTGCAATTTACTCTGTGTCTAAACAGTGGCTGGACCTCGAGTTGTTTCATCAGACTCCAATCTAAACTCATTTTCAACAAGGGGAATTCATTATTCTTTGGCAGCAATGAAGAATTCATTATTTACTGGTGGCTCAGAAAGCCAGAGAAGTGCTGAAATGATGATGATTGATCATCGCTATGAGAAATGAGCCATTCAGTTTAGATGTGCGATAAACACACACTGTAGGTAACAGAAACATGTTTGGTCTATTCCAAGTAAATGAAGACCAAATATTTCCTGCTTGGACAGTAAATGCACCAATTTGGTGGCATTTAATCAGATACAGGCAACCTGAGACCTTTCAGACAAATGGGATTTTAAAGTGATATTCCACCGCAGAATAATAGTCCACTCAATATGTACTCACCCCTATGCTGAGGTGAAGATGGGTGAAGATCTTCAGTTCACAAAACAATCCTGGAGTTTCAGCAGAAAACAGGGTTGCAGCTGATGGCAGTGATTGGAGACCAAATGTAAATGTAAAAAAAACACACAAAACAAACACAAAATGTCTCCATCCTGCTCATGTGGTGTAATCCAAGTGTCCACGAGCCGCAACATTAAAATTTAACCACAAAAGACGCCATTTACACCATGTTTTCAGCCGATCTCGCGAGACTTCGTATTTCTCTTAATGGATGCACGTGTGAAAATATTGCGAGATCGACGCCATGTTTACATGCTACCTGTTACATGCTACAGTTGACATTTTGGCTAAAAATATGGCGTAAAGGGCGTCTTTTGTGGTTAAATTTTAATGTTGCGGCTTGCGGACACTTGGATTACACCACTCGAGCAGGATGGAGACATTTTGTGTTTGTTTTGTGTTCTTTTTTTCACATTTACATTTGGTCTCCAATCACTGCTGTTAGCTGCAACCCTGTTTTCTGCTGAAACTCCAGGATTGTTTTGTGAACTGAAGATCTTCACCCATCTTCACACTGGCATAGGGGTGAATACATATTGAGTGGACTATTATTCTGCGGTGGAATATCACTTTAAAGATTAACAGAGATTCTGATTAGACTTTTATGGAGATAATGACTGTGGTGCATCAATCCTTGTAGGAGTCCAAGGTCGTGGAACAAGACGGCGAACCAGCACCCAGTGACAGCCCAGAATCCTCAGAGACACAGCAGGAGAACTTCCAGACATCAGACACACCTGAGCTCATACTGACTCCAGACGTTCAAGAAAACACTCCTTCTGAGCAACCTATTAATGAAGCAAACATCGAACCGTCTGAGCCTGTCACACCGACCACAACAGCAGCCACAGCACCCCCACAACCTGAGGTGGTGCCGCAGTCTGGGGAGCCTCAGCCAGGGAACCCAGACAGGCAGAGCAGAGTGTACACCCTTCCCGACAGCTACAGAGGCATCGGTGGTGACTTATGTGCAGCAGGGTATGGAAGCCTGTCCCGCTCCACCCTCCACAGTTACTGGCCCACCAAGAACTTCCAGCCTGGGGCTCACTACACCTTACCCTTCCTCAGGGACAGCTACGCAGCTCCCGTAGGCCTCAGCAGCCAATCAGAGGAGGACGGGCTCAGCGAGCGGGGAGAAAACCCTCTGGACATGAAGACTGACCACCCGGCTGCCAGTTACCCAACACTGGGGGGAATCCACCAGTTCAGGCCAATTACCACCATGGAGCTCCTCCGGGAGCCCTCCAGAACTAGGTAAGAGGACGGTACATTAGATCAAACTTTATTGATCCCACAGGGGAGACGGTGTAAATGGGTTTCAAGGGCTCCTGTGGTTTCCATGGTACCTAGATGTAGGGTCAAATACAGAGCACTCCCTACATGTACTTGTACATGAACATGAGGGAAAGTGAAAATGTAAAATGTGTGCTGCTTTGTCAAAGTCAGTTAAGTGCACTAAAAAATTTTAGTTTTAAAAATGTATTTCCATTAAGAATTATGATTGCACTCAACTTGTCCTCTGTGGCAGATCAGGATGGATTTTTTTTTGTTTAGATCGATGTGTGATCCATTAAACCTCTTTCGGCCAGACATCAGACAGGGAAAGTAAAGGAAACTCAGTCACTGTGACATTGATATATCAATATGGTCTCTGATAATGAGATCACCTTTAGTAAAGGCTACTTGACAGCCACTAGAAAGCAATTCACCTTTGACATTTAGGGAGCAAAATGTAAAACCTTTATTATATATTAAATAGGTTGAATCCCTACTTAATTTATAATCTATGGTTGAAGCAAGTTGTACTGATGGGAACCATTATTTAAACTAAATATTTCTTTCTCCAAAGCCACCAGGCTCCTTTTGCAAAAACATATTACCTTTTCATTTTGCCTCACAGAACACAGGAGTTGGTGGTCTACTACTGCCTGCATCAGTTTGTCTGTGTTATTGTGTGACCTTTAAAGGGTTGGAGTCTAGCTGCTTTGGAGAAAGCGGTATTTGGCTCATAAACCTTAAGTTTCCCATCTTAATAGGTTGTCTGACAGCAAGGTAAAGCATACAAAATATTCTAAATGCAGCATACACTTGAGTATGTAAAAATGCAAACTGTCTCTTTAACATCAAGCCTGTTTTATCTTGTTTTCAACAGACATTTTGACTGGATTTTATACATCTCAGTCCAAAATAACATATTAATGACAGTTTTATGATATAGTTGTTCGCCTTTTAAAGCTTTGAATAAAAAAAGATGCATAATCTATGAAAAACTATACTGCAAAATCATCTAAAGATCAATGTTCTTCCATGTGTGGTCCCAAATTTGCCAAATTATCCAACTAAATTGTCATTTTATTTTAAAATCTAAGATATGGACAGAGATTCAGAGACTCACAAATGAAAACAGAATAATTTAAAGAAAGTGAGAGAGTGTGTGATTGTTGTGCTGTATACTGACACAACTTACCACTCCGGCTAATTTTATCACAGAGGACCTGCTGTGATAATAACATATATAGCAGTCTTTGTGGCTGCACATCAAGTAGTCGCCTCTATCCTGTTCCTGTAAGTCAGCCTGGACAATAGAAAGACAGATGGACAGCAGTTAAGTAGCAGCTGGTATCAATCAGGAATGGCAGTCTGCTGCAGAGTCGATAAATAAGGAGGTTTCACCTGTTATTGCCTGCCAGAAGCTTTTCCTTAGCTCATATAAAGTGACAGAGCTGTTTACAAAAGATACAAGCAACTCACTTATGCTGTTAAACTCACTGGGGCCCAGTTTATTAGACTCAGAAATGGCATTCAACCTGTTGAATACAAAAGGGAATACTTTGACATTTTGTGAAATAGGCTTATTCACTTTCTTGCTGATAGTTAAAAGATTGATACCACACTCATATCTGTCTGTTAAAGGTCCAGTGTTTAGAGTGATTTAGAGGGATCTACTGGCAAAATGTGACAGGAATGTAATACAAAGGTGTATTTCCACTGCATGGCACAGCTTCACTTATCTTTACCCTACTCCCATTTCTACTTCTTCTACTTCTTTGGTTCTTCCATTGCAGATAGTACTCCCTCAGTGCAGGTGGAGCTGATGCTAGTGATACTATTCACGCACTTGGGAAACAACGCACATGGGCGCTTTGGTCTTTAAAAGTTGCAGCCTTCATTCATTGACAAACTGTGACCTACACTGTACATTTACTGCCAAACTGACAACTTCACTGCGTACCTCTTCCTGTGATCCACTGCATTCACCGTCACTCTCTCTCCCTCTGTCTCCACCCCTCACTACACATCCAAAAAGGAGCTACGCTGCTCTTATAACAGAGAATATGAAGGGATGGTGATATGTCACCACTTCGTCAATAGACCATGGCATAGCTTTATGGAATGCCATTTTTGAGTGAATTAAAAAAATGCAGTCACTATTGATGGAAGTTTGGCTATTTAAAATGCTGGTTTGTGCAGGGTGTGCCATGTTGTGCCAGAAATCAGTGGTCTGCTGTGTTTCCACATCACTGTTTAGTATTGGCTCAGCTTGCTTTAAACCTCTACTGTAGAAACCATCATGTTTCAACAGTATTCCAAAACGGACAAGCCAAATACTGTCTCTAGAGAGGGCCTTTCATGCTTTTTGCTTGTTTCATGGCCTCTGTAGTTTTTCCTACATGCTTGAAAGGGGATTATGAAGTGAGCAGCATTCAGTTGGTTGCAATCTACAACCCCACCACTAGATGCCAGTAAATCCTACACACTGGTCCAATAAATATGAAGCTATGCCAGTTAGCATAGCTTAGCATGAAGCCTGAAGTAAAGGGAAACCATTCTGCCCCAAGATAACAAAATCTGTCTAAAGTCTTTCGTCACTTTGAGGAGACTTCACCATGTCATTGACATTTTTACACTTCAGTTCTGGAATAAACAAACAAGATATAATAAGTTAATTATATTGATCAAATTCTTAAAAAGAAAACACATATTAGCACTCATAAAATGCTTCAAGTCTTAGAATTCATAATTGATGGTTGTGTATTTTTGACCTGATCCCAGCATTCATGTTTGCATGACTCTCTCTGTCTCTTCAGAGGTGGCTATGATGACGCCTTCATGGCCCAGCTGGAGGGCAACCTGAATCCTTTCTTCCAGGCCATGTGCCGAGCACAGACCCTGCAGTTCCCCCACAAACGCAGCAGCATGGTCAGCTTGGACAGCATTCGCAGAGACCCGCGCTGGAGAGACCCCAACCTGCATGAGGTGATCGCCATGCTCAGCCACCCAATGGATCCAGTCAAGTCCAACGCTGCTGCCTATTTGCAACACTTGTGTTATGAGAACGACCGCATCAAGCAGGAGGTGCGCCAGCTGAATGGTGTGCCAATGCTGGTGGAATTACTGGATCACCCTAAACCTGAGGTCCACCGCAAGGCCTGTGGTGCTCTGCGCAACATATCTTACGGAAAAGACCACAATAACAAAATGGCCATCAAGAACTGTGACGGGATCCAAGCGTTAGTCAGGCTACTGAGGAAGTGTAGCAGCATGGAAGTCAAAGAGCTGGTCACAGGTACAGCTTTATTCCTGACTGTTCCTGGAGCCATTACCTGCAGTCCTTCAATTTATTTCTACAGTTTGTTTGTTCTTCTTCCCCTGCAGGCACTCTGTGGAACCTATCCTCACATGAGCCACTGAAGATGATGGTCATCAACACTGGGCTTCAAACACTGACCGATGAGATCATCATCCCACACTCAGGCTGGAGAAAAGACTCAGTCGATCCCTCCAAACTGATGAGTGCTGAGTGGACTACAGTCTTCAAGAACACATCTGGATGTCTGAGGTAGCTACTGTCACAGAACAAAAAACAACTAAAAGCTGACCCTGTGGATGACCAAGTTCTTGCAGCTTTGCTAACAAAGTTGTTTCTGCAGGAACGTCAGCTCAGATGGGGCGGAGGCTCGACAGAGGTTGAGGGAGTGTGAGGGGCTGGTGGACGCCCTCCTTCATGCCCTCCAGTCAGCTGTGATCAACAAGGACACCGACAATAAGGTCACTGAAGTCTTCACACTGACTTAAATTTAGAGGCTTAGGGTTAAAATAGACTGTTAACCATGTGTTAGGAAGGCTTTCTGGCAGAAAGGCTAACTAACGTTCATAGTGGCTTTTTTTCAGTAAATGGGACTTTTGTTTGCATAAGTGAAGAGTAGTAACTTTCTCATATTACACTGATTTAGCATTAAAAAATAAGTTAATAGCATGTACAGAATTGCATTTGATTCAGCCATATAATGCAGTCATCAAAGTAATCAAAGTATGATGTTCTCTAAAATCTGTGACATTTCCTCAGAATTTAATTGGAAAAAAATCATCAATGCATTTTTCTTTTAAAAGGGAACTGAAGATTTAGTCAGTGTAAACACTTGTATACCTCCTACTGCTATGTAACGTTCTGTCTTTGATTGAAATCTTCTGCCATTGTCCTCCACTTCAGTCAGTGGAGAACTGCGTCTGCATCCTGCGAAACCTGTCCTATCATGTTCACAAAGAGATACCAGGGGCGGAGCGATTTCAGGAACCCCATGCCAATCACTTAATGAGGTCAGTGGGGCACCCAAAGAAGAAGAATGAGCCCGACTGTTTTGGAGGGAAAAGACCCAAAGGTTGGTTGGCCATCATATGTGATGACATTACAATCATCATTACTGATTGTATTATTTCAGTTGTGGGTTGTTCTGGTTTAAAATATTGATTGTCACCTCACAACTTTCCTATTTTTTTTTATGGTTATGGTCATTTGCTCAGTGACAAATTCAAGCTTATTTGCAGGCTGGATCTTGGCGTTTCTTACCTGTGACTATTAACACCCAAAATTAAGACTTTAAAATGCTCTGTATGAGATTTAAATCTGCGAGGGGCTTAAGATAGCAGTTGCTACAGCTGACACTACTTAAACAGATGGACTGACTTGGGAAGTTTTTACAGTTTTGAAATGAAAACTTTTTTTTGTTACTCTTTCTTATTCATCTCTTCCCAGAACACTCCAAATATGTGTTTAATTTTCAATAGGCTCTATTTTCTTCATTTACACTTAAAAGTTGTACTATCTATTCAGGGTGTCTCTGTAAATGAACCATTTTCTCCGTTTGAAAAGTTTCATTTCAGCGTGTCTTGGCTTCGAGCATTGGTTTCACTTTTCTTCTTTTTATGCCAATGAGAGCTTGAATATTTCATGCTGGAGCTGATAATATACTGTATTTTGCTGTGCGGGAGGAGCGCCAGGTTCCAAAATTGAATAAGCTTGTTTAGACTTTGTTACATCAGTTATTTGGTTTTTGCACACTAATGTAACAAGCAAAAAGTTTTAAACTCGTGAAACATAACCCATTTAATTTGAATTACAGCTGATATACAGTAATTAATAGTCTGCAGCAGTTTGTGCTGCAGGACACAACTTAATGGAGAAACAATAGGGTTGGAGTTAATATGATTTCAAGTTTTAATGTCTTTTCACCAATGCTAACCTTTCAGCTAATTATACAAAATTGACATACACCTCTCTGAGCCAAACATGAACCTGATACTGTCAATTCCCCAGTGTCTCACCACATGAAAGAGCTCTGTGTTTTCTGCTGCTGTGTCCTTTTCTATCATAATCAAATCTTTGACGTTCTTTCTTTTTTTCCCTTCGGCCGTATTCATCAGAGGAGTGGTTCAATCAAGGTCAGTTTGCTCGTTACTCCTGAATATTTTCATGGCGGTAATATTGTGATTCAATAGCACATTGAATTTGCTGTTGACATTATCTGTTGGTGCGGTGATATAATGAAAAATGGTGTTTGTGTCTGTGTGCATGTATGTGTCTGTGATGTACAGGTTGGAAAAATGGATTTATGGACAGAAAATACGGTACATTGGATTTACCAAAACGTACAGAACAAATGAAAGGTATATACTTGAAAAATGTGATATCAAGTTCACATAAAACATTGCATTTTAAACAGAACATGGACTGCAGTATGACTAACAGTGACATTTAGAAAAAAATATAGATTGGGCTTGTTACTCATACATTAAAGGCAGATACATTATGAAGAGCTTCCATCATCATCATCACTGCGTAGCACTATAATAAAGCATCAGAGCCTGCTTTATGTTATGTTATTTGCTTTGTATGCATGACTTTGGCATGGCCTGGAAGATAATTCATTTAAATGCAAAGCCACACACCATCACCTGCACCACTTGATTCATTACTAAAACAAAATGACCCACCAACTGAAAGACTGATAACATTTTTATCTGGCAAAATCTAGAGGAGGAACATTTCCTCTGTCAGGCACAGGGATCTGCTTAAGATTCTGTATGACCCACTGATATATATTTATCTGTTTTGTTCTGTATAGTCTTATGGCTGTTTTCAGCCATGAATGCAGTCTGTATATAGAAACGGGGAGGAAAACATGCCACAATAATACTGTAGGGCTGAATACTGTATACATGCATCTAGCTGCTGTTCGAACAGAGATCAGAGCTAAGCTCATGCCTCCCACACTCTAGCCAGTGAATGCAAATCAGAATGACAAGCATGTTATGGTCGTAGGTCAGCTTTATAGTACTTGTCAGCCATCCAGCAGCCTCTACTGGCTCAGTACAACAAGAACTCTGCGGGAGTGTGTCACAGTTGTAATTTTCTTGTGTAGAGGGTTTAATTAAATTTATTTGTATAGTTTTCTACTGACCAACATACCTACTGACCTATGCTAACATAGATAGAATACATTGTGGTACAATGTTAACATATTTACATTTATACAAACTGGTTTGGTGACTTAAAGGGATTTTTTGAAGTGGGGTTGTATGAGGTAGTTAACCATAATTAGTGTATAACCTAAAGTAGATGGCGGTCGATACGTCTACAAATACAATGACACCTGCCATAGCCAGTTCATGAGTTATGAAAAGGCTAAGGCTTAAGTATTGGGGGTGTGCAAAACCATCACCAATGGAAAGTTAGCTATGCTTTGACTCCCACAATTAAGTATTGATGAGTTATGAAGGGGGCATGGCTAAATGTAAGGGCAGGGCTACATTGAAACAGGAACTCTCTGCATAGACCAATGATGCCTTGCACAATAGTCCACAAGAAATGGTTCATGAGTTATGAAAGGGGTGGGGCTAAAGTGTAGGGGGTGGGGCATAAGTTGAAAAAACTGCTGAGTGCCACGTCTCCCACAAGAGTCAATAACAAATGATGGTTTGTAAGTTTTGTCATGTTACATGACTCCATATGGAAGTTAATGAATCTTTTTGCAGTAGGCCACTTCCAGTGCCACATCCCCATTTAGCCAATTGGCATAAACACCCACACACACACACACACACACACACACACACACACACACACACACACACACACACACCATCAGTGACATCAGTGCCAAACTTCAGCCTCCTAGGGCAAAAACTGTGGCTGTCAAAAGGTGGAGAAATTTTTTGTGGACCCACTGATGGAGCGACTAATGGAGCGACAAAGCAACCAACGAATTGAGCGACCTATAGAGCTGCTGGTTTCATCAAAAATTACTGTTAAATGAGCTGAATATCACCCTCTTCGAACTCCTTTGGCAAAAACAGTAATTTTACCTTGCACAACATGGGAGTTGCTGGTCTACCAGTGCCTCGATCTGTTAATTAGTTTATGTTATTGTGTGATTTTTGTGTTTAATTGGAATTCACTTAAGTCACACAATTAAACTAACAGATTGAGGCAGCAGAAAACCGCTAACTCCTGTGTTCTGAGAGGTGAAAGTCCTGTGTTTTTCTAATGGATTCTGGTGGCTTAGGAGAGAATAATATTTGGCGTATCTAATGGTGGTTTCCCATCAGAAAAGGCTGTCTGATTGCAAAGCTAAGCAGTGAAAATATCTAAAAATATATAAGGTGGCCATCGCTTACCTCCCTACACCAGTCCTCTTGCTGCCTCTCCAGACTGGGGGCATGCCAACCTCCATCTGCTGTAGGTAA
>JAJHUR010075018.1:0-29645 GCA_027495735.1 Lutjanus campechanus
TTAGATGCTTTCAGTACCAAAGTTTATATCAAAGTTTATTCATTTTTTGTCTCCTCTCTCTCTCTCTCTCTCTCTCTCTCTCTCTCTCTCTCTCTCTCTCTCTCTCTCTCTCTTTGGCGGGTTGCCTGCATCCACTCATTCTTGAACCCGGTGGCCAAGCAGCCTCCCACCAACAGACGCTGATGCCTCAGCCTGCACTGCGTGTGCACTGGGAGCTGCATTAATTCAGTAAAGGAGATAAAAGATACCTGCAAAGAGAGGAGGGGTAGAAAAAAGAGATGGTTTTGTAGCAGATGGTGTCTTTCAGTGTGACTGCATCTGGAGCTTGTGGAGTGGTAGAAAAAAAAAATACAGTAAGAGAAGAAGAGGGAAGAAAAGAGCTCCTCAGGAGTAATGTAACAGAAACAGGGTTATCACTGGTACGGCTCACATGGCCGTGACACCCACTAATTATTTTATGGAAGCCTTCGAATGCTTTCATGAGGCATTTTGTGTTTCCTGACAATATTCTGATAAAGGTAAGTGGAGTGGCCTTGTGTTGATTGCTGCAGCATAAATGAAATCTAAAGCAGCCTGTATCTATCAGCATGTTGACAGCTTTTCAATGTAGTGAGTCAAAGAGACACATAGGTGCTCAGTTGAGAGGGTCCTCAATAAAATGTGTTTTATAACAAATTGTGGTGTTAAACTCATGTTTGATGCAACATGGTTATAATCAGAGCCCGACCAATATATGTCATCCAATATAATATTATATATATAATATTATATTATATATATATTATATAATAATATTGGCCTATCACAGCTATATTGGTCTCAGTTGGTATTGGCATATATGTTGTCCAATATGCACCTATATGAATTTTTTAACAAACACGATGCAGATTGTCTTTCTTTTTAGCTCTATAGACAATATTTTATGTATATTTGATCATTTTCCATATCCAGGGTGGATGCATGCCAACTGTAGCAACATCTCTGTCTATAGGTTTACATTCTGTTGTTCTCAAAACTTGCACACTTAACAAAAAAAAAAAGTGCCCATGAAAAACCAACATCAGCAGGCGGCAGCTGCAGTGAAAACAATGAAAAGAACAAAATGCTTACTCTTCTCTGTGTTTCCAGAGGGTTGAAAGGAAACAGCGTGGAGTTTTGGGACATGTAATCCTCTACGGAAAGTTTGGCAGTCATTCGTAACAAAGGAGAAATGAATGAAAGAAACATGACGAAAAGCTCATCTCGGTATTTGATAGCAGAGAGAGCTTTTCTCTCAACCTGAAGAGGGACCCTAAGAAGATTGCATCAATCATATTTCTTTCAGGTCTCAGATTACTTTGATATATGCAGTGCAGCCAATCCTATTACTCCCCGTCACAAAGGACCACTGAGTGTTAGCTGCTTTCCACCAGCTCAGCACTTTACACCTTTGTGGAAAATTAGGATTCTGTATGATATCTTCAAGGTCAGGTTGTTGGTACCTCGCCCCATGCCCTTTGATTGGACGTTTTAAATTTTGTCATGCCTGGCCTCCGGCCCACTATCAGCTCACCCTTGAGAGTGCCACTCTGGGGGAGTTCTCCCTAAGCACTGAGAAGCGAGTGCTAGTGGGCAGCCTGGGGAGAATATGCTTTTAGTACAGAATAAATCAATCTGGAAGAGAGGCTTTAAATCAGGAAAAATGACACTGTTGTCCCATTTTGCCCGGCTCCATCCATGTGGCATTAGTTTAAGGTCAACTTCATTGCTGAGCACAGAAACAGACATTGTCTTGGCAAAGGTGTTTTTACTCCCTGTAATTTCTAAAGATCGATGGAAGCAGTCAGTGACCCACAAAGCTCGGAGGTTGACTCGGGGTCTATTTATAGCAGCCGGTGTGTTTGCTCTGTGTGTTTGCTCTGTGCCACTGAACCTTAAGTTGTACGACTAGTTGAGGCTTGTTAGAGAAATGGGTGTCAGAGTTTAAAGAGAAATCTATCTACAATATATTTACTAAAATAAATCATAAAATGACAATGATATGTCATCAGAAATCAAGGAAGCATGCTAAGTTGAAATACTCCACTACTCTCACAACAATACTACAGCTGCTGTGTTCTTTGAAATTTCCATTCTGGCCCAGATGCTTTTGTTTGTGTAGGATTTGTCCAAGCTGTTCACAAACGCATCAGGATGTCAAATACCAACATTTTGGGTTGGTGAAACGTCATGAGCACAGCAAAACAATGAGAAGAAAAAAGGAATTACAGACAGAGGGCAGGGTCTCTGCAGATACAGCCACCACTACACACTTCTAGTGGGTCATAACGGAGGGATTATGTAATCTGAGTCTTTACATATTTTTTTAGGGAAATGTTGCAGACTATACCTTTTAATTAGAGTTAAAAATTAATGCTGAATGTTTGCCCAGTAATTAAGTGTCTGTTTATGAGTCATAAGAAATCAAAGATTATCTCTTAAAAGGAGTAGATGTTTGTAGCGGTTAAATTGAGCAATATGTTAATGGAGTCTGGCAGACGGTCACTGAACTCCAACTCTTGAGTGTGTACTTTCAGAGCAGCGGGCTTTTGTTTTCATGAAAATGGGCTTAGCTTTACACTGACAGACAATTGACAGTTATAAACAGCTGATCAGTGTGGGACTCGTCCCCACTTATTATTGTCACGATGTTGAGCATTTCTTGCACTCCTCCAGTGCTCCTGCAGTCTGCCTGAGCTTCCTGGAGTCAACCATAGATTGTATATTAAATAGGCTTTCTACCCATATGAGATTCTATCTGGACCGCTGTGCTCATTTTTGAACATGCAATCGTCACATGTTGCTCCTTTAAGGACTCATTGATAAGATGGCGGTACCAGGTTTGGCATTAGTGGCATTGATGGTGGTGGCAGAAGTGTTCAACTCAACTGGTGAAGTGAGGAAATGAGGTCAGCAGCGCTTCCTTCTACCAGTGCCTCCAAGAGTTTGTTTATGAGCCACAGCTGTGAGTTAATGCAAAGTGAATAGGGGTTTCACAGAGTGCACCGCAAAATCCCAAACTGTAATATTAAACTCACATGGTGCGGAAGAGCAAGTAATCAATTACAAGCTAAATAAATTGGATGGCAGGCAAGGAAGGGATGGACAGCTGATGACATATTTATCAAGGCACAATCACCACAGAGGAATTTTCCAGCTCTGCACTCACTGAGTGACAGATGGAGAGCGCTGCCTCTTTAACAGCTTCCCTGGGAGACAGGTTTAAAGGAAATGGGACCATGCAGTACATTTTAGCTATTTGGGGAGGAGGCTTGTGTTTCAAAGCTGGAAGGCACGTAATAAAGAATTCATCTTTTACCTGAAATAATAAAACGGAGGAGGTTGAATTATGCATCTAATCCCAACGCATGCATTTCTAACGAAGTCAGAATTGGAAATTACAAAATAAAGCTGATGAATCCAAGACAATGAGCTCCTTCCCTGAGTGTGCACACCTTATGCCATATTAATTAGCACAGAAGCCACACACGCCGCACAGTGTAATTTCTATCATAAAAAAGCAAAAAGTCACATTTTTTTCCCCCTGCAACTCAGCTCCATTGTCTAATACTCTGATATCAGCTTTCCTCACTGACCAAACAATGCAGCTCCTCAGGCTACGCTCCCTCTCTAAGATGTGATAGCCAAGCAGAGGACGGCTACTGCGAGACGTGTTTGTTTGTCTGGCCCACAGTGCATGCTCCAAATGAATCACACAAATGTTTATTTAAAAAGATTAATTCCTCTTACAGTGTATTATTCATCAGGTTTTTGAGGGCATCCTGGCTTATAATATAGCTTGTCATTTTCTCCAACTGACTGAAGCAGGGCTAAATTGTCCTGAATTATTCAGGGGCTGGTAAATAAAACAGCAGACGGGGCCGGCGTTTGCCTGGATGGAACACACTGAAAGGACTCTTCGGTCTCCAGGTGAGGAGTCTGCTCCTCTTTTCAGAAGCATGGATGCAAGAGAGAAATGCACATTATTTAAGCTTGGAAACACTGGGCCGCCGTCCAACGCAGGAAGCTACAGTAGGAGACGGAGGAGGGAGGGCGGAGCAGAGGACGAGCAGTTGGCAGCCCATAGTGGAGCCTGGAGTGGGAAACAAACAGTACCAGTGAACAGAAGGCAGGACCTCGGAGGAGGGGGAGGCTCGAAGGGCTGGACAGCACAGCATCACAGCAAATAAAACCTGTGGTGGTGTACTGAAGACCCGCAGTTTAGAAAAATGTCCTCCGACATTATCCGAATGATTCGTTTTTTTAAACCACTGATACTTATTCAGGGGTTATGGGGCATGCACGTGGTAGGAGACAGAAATCGCAGTAGTTAGGGAACAAGTCCAAAGTTTACCCATCATTAACGTTTACACCTTTGGCAAATTTGCTCACCAGCCCATCTGACATGACTGTGTGTATCCTAATCATAAATATACGGTAGAGAGAGGAGGAAACCCCATTCAACTGGTCGGTCTCAGCCTCTGTGCCAACCGTTAAGGAGTACACAGTATATAGTACAAAGGGTGGGCATTTAAGCAAATGAAACTTTTCCAGTAAAAGACACTCATTCAAACCTTTTGGTACTCGGATCTAGAATGAGAAAAAGACTATTTGTATGTTTTTTTCTCAGCCAATCACTGCAAGCGTTCTTCATAAAGCGGAACCTTCATAAAAAAGGATATCAAATGAGGTACTCCATCACGTTAAGGGCATTTTTAATGGTACTAGTATTGTAATTTTTTAAGTGATACCCTGCCCTACCATTCAGGACATAACAAACATTTTCCCCTGTAGTTTTCCTCTAATAATTCTCATGAACTAAATATTAATATAAATGAATAAATGAACAAAAACTGAGCAACAGTTATTCACATATGTTTTGAAAGCTGGAAAAAATTTATCTTTGAATAAATCCATTAACATTTACAAACAAAACATCTTATTTCTTATATGTTTATACTACCAACTCCCCCACTGGCCATATTCTATCAGCGATCAGTGACAATGCAAAAACATGCGTTACACTGATTAATTAATTAATGATACACATTTAAGAGTAAAATATAGAGTAATCAATAGTTCATACCTCTATATTATTAGTTATCTGTAACATACAGTATAGGTCTCATAACATAAACACATAAATATACTGTATATGTGAGTGATTATCCTTGTTTTACACCCGTATCTGCGTGATGTATCCTCCAGGATGCAGACATTTAATGTCCGACTATCACAGCTGTGAAAATATAATATAATGTTGTATTCTATCAGTTGTCCTTAAAAAATAATTTTCTGAAACAAAATCAGCCAAAAATGTAATAAACATGAAAAAATAACAACACATCATGACCTGTATCGTTGTCTACGTAAGCTGCCATTTTGGATTTTTGAAACAAATATAAAGTCACATGATATTAGTACCTAACACGTCCATCTTCAGTGTTTCTCATGACATAAATGGCACCCACTTAATGCCCCACCTGCCACAGCCTGTCAAATGGCTGTAACCAGGATATAGAAACCATTTAAGGTTTGATACATTATAGTAGTAATGCAGTGTATCTGTTCAGAGTTTATCTCAGCTGTTCCAGATCATTGCTGCATGTGTGTCCGTTTAAAATGTAAATGATCAACTCCCTCAAAGACTGATGATCAAGTTTCAGGCTGTGGTGCTCTCTCAGTATAAAAAGAATTTGTACAAGACATACAAATGGGGGAGCACATGCGCAGAAAAAATCCAGCACACCCTGAGGGAGGCTCAGTGAAGTGTCTGGTGTGTTTAGGCTACTACTTTCTATGCCGGCTCTAAATAAATTTTTAATCAACCTGAAAATTTCTGTCCCTGCGCAGCTATGCTCCCCGATTCAAATGTCTTGCTAGAATTTCTGGAGTTAAATTTTAAATGATCTAAGATCAAAGTAATTTAAATTGGCATCTAATCAAGGGGAGAATTTCACAAAATATTCATCTTTTTCACCATCCCAGCTTGGATAAATTTATAGATCAGACAAGGTTTATTTTGTTGAGACTATATGATAAAATAATGAATGTGCTCTTTACAGTAGCTGGATTTCATCCTATCTATAGGATATCCTTAGAAAACATGGACTGCATAATGAAAATGGCTGATGGTAACAGGTCATAGATATGACTTTAGACAAGTGGGCATAGACATGATAATAGTGATGGTAATCAAAACTAATGGAGGCTCTCTGAGCCATCAGGATGTATTTCCTCCACACAGCATGATAAGATATGATTGTAATGGCACGGGTTGCCATATAAGGAAATCAAGGAATTGGAGAGGACGGTTTCCTACAGTGGATAATCACCAGCAGACAGGAGTCCCATTTCACTTCTCTGAAAACCATTTGTTACACACTAAGTGTAACTCAAGTAACACAATATGTGCTGAATATGGATTGTGCTCCTATTCAAATGCCATATGCTGTTTGTGAAAACTTAATTGATTCAGCAAAGATATGAAACAATACATTTCATCTTTCATAAATGGGCCAATCCACAGGTAATTTCAATCAGCATTTTAAATGATAAAACATTCCAACATCTCCACATGTGGAGCAAAGCAAAAAGCAACAGGAACACAAATGACATCAGTCTCAATTATACAGAAAAAAGTAATTACACATCTTTTACTTTCAAATGACTGTTTTGGTTCTGATGAATTTTCTGAGATGATTATACCAATCAGTTGTCATCATAATTATATCAATATTAAAGCTCCATTAAGCAGCCTTTTAAAATTGCCACTGAACCACAATTCTTCCAATAATGTGAAAGGGGATTCTTGAACCTAGATCCCACTGAGAATCAACATCCAGTCTGCAGCTCTGTGTGATCCAGTGATGGGCACAGCTGATAGTTTATCACTGATCATACTCAGAGCCTTAGAGCTTACAGCTGGTAACAAATATGATCAGGCAGACAAAGCACAGAAGTTCTGGCAGGCAGGTGGGACATCTCACAAAGTAGGCAATATCACGACAAACGAGAGCAGCTCAGGTAAAAACAAAAAAAAAAAAACAACAAAAGATAAAGCAAAACACGAAGTGATGTAAATGGTAAGGAAAAGTAGGAAAACTCTCTTAGGGACCTCTAAATGAAACCCTCACGAGCAGGTGGAAAACAGCTGTGCAGAGGAAAAGGTTAATCAAGGTAACGCAGAGGTTTTGAACTCACTGAAAATACATATGAGTCTAGAGATGGGATTAATCAATAGAACTAAAATCGCAAAAAGAAATAAAAACATTATCCAATTTTAGTAGTTGTGACAAGTTCAGGGCTATATTTAAGTTAAATATTACAAATATTATAAATATATATATATATTATATCCCATTGCCTGTTCTTTGAACAAAATTCAAACTGACATAAAAATTTGTGTTTTAACATCCAATCTGTCGAGCATTTTCAGTGGACATCCAAAATCCATTTAATGATAATGAACTTGAAATGGAATTTGCATCATTTTCTCAGCTGGCTTACAGTGTACTTTTAAACCTGAAAATAAAAATGCAAACTAGACTTTTGCATTTCAATTATGTGAGGATTTTATTTCTCAACACCTAAAAATAAAATGGCACCTGCAAGCACCTTCTCATGCTTGTTTGGATAAACCTAAGTCAGCCATCAAAACACGGGCAGGATACGGCTTGATAAGTTGAAACGGACCATTGTACCGCTTTTCTAGGGAATTTGAGCTTGTTTTTTGTGACAAAATGAATTAGAACAAACAATTAGTCCAGTTTACACCTGTAAACATTTCCTAACCTTGCTTTTTGCCAGAATTAGCCAGAATTAAATCTTTATCTGAAACACTGGCACCACTGGCTTAACCATATTTTTGGATTTAGCGTTACAGTTACCACCAACGCATATTGATTAAGTTTATTTATTGTTTATTGATTAAATCCTGAGTCTCTAGAGGTAAACATCAGCTTTCTTTGCTCAAACTTTTTCCGTTTTCCCTAAAGTTAAAGGCGGTGGCAACCAACACTTGCTACTTCTTCTTCCTCTTGTTTTGAATGGTAGCTAAAAACCAGTGTTTTAGTAGAATTACTACCACCTTCTGCTTTGCACCTTCTGAATTGCTGCATCCCTGAAATCTTCTTTCATCTATAATTAGTCGATATTTTTTGTGGTGTTTAAGTTCCTGTGATGAAGTCTTATTTTGCTAAAATTACTTTCTGTTTCAGCGTTGCCCTGCTCTTTGAACTTTTCTACTGACCAATACTCTTGACCTCTAATTTTTGTAACTGAACATCAAGCTCTTTCGAGAGCTTGTTTAGCAAAACTGTCCACCTCTTCATTTCCTTTCAGCCCCACATTGGCAGGAGCCCACAACAACTGAATAGACCTACCTTGCTGTGCACCAGCAACTCTTAAAATATCCTAAAACAAAGTATCTCTTAGAGTCTTAAGGACAGAAAAAAAAAGTTCAAGTTTATTTGCCTCTAGCCTTGCAGTGTTATGAGTAGTGCCAGCATTTCGGCCGAGTATTTTCCAAGACGATTTGATGTTTGCTTTAACCATAGTGTTTTCCTGCCTGGAACTGAGAAAACAGCTCTCTAATATGAACTGTGAACGCAGTTATCAACTCAAGGTTTCCAAGCACAGTACTGTTTTGAGACTGGGCCCTAAACTACATTACTGTTCAATCAAGTACAGACTGAATCAGTGCTACGTATGTGGTTTTCAGGAAAGCACTGCGCTCTGCTCAAGCACCTCATGACCCTTTTCTTCGATTTTATTAGTACGGTCTCTGAGTTAACTTAGAGTAAAAAGGAACTTCTACAAATCTAATGACTTTCAGCCTCTTCAGACATTCAGCAAGAGGCAGTTGTCATTTTATAGTCACATGTTCCATACATCCTTCAATCGTGTGTGTTCATAGTCTCTCATGATCTCTTTCAGTTGGCCATCCATATGAACATTTGGCACTCATTCAGTCTGCACACTACGGCACTGAGCTCTGCGTCCTCGCTGCTACACTGATGCCTGCTGTCAGGGAACCACCTCCCCAGCCTCCCCCTGTATTAGCATTCCACTCTATGTAAATTGTGAATGTATTTAATATGTGTTGATGGTCATTAAATGCTGCATGTGATATGATTGAATGAATGAATTAGAGTACTTGTTTCCTCAAGCTGAATACAATGCCATCACTCAGCCTTGAGAATTTTGCATTCCAGTGAGACTCAGTCTTTTAGTCCAGTTCTTCTAATACTGTGGGCCTACAGCCATAAGTGATATGTAAAACACTCCCTATGAGGGAGTTTGTGTTCGGTTTGGTGTGTTGTGTTAATTACTTGGCTGTTTTCATGGTTTTCTTGACATGATGGTGATGATTTTATAAAGCTTGTTTGTATTTACTGTCACATGTAGCACTGTTATTTTCCTGGTTTAGGTATCAGAGACTGAGAAGTGAAATAGAGTTCTGCCAAATGTAATTATTCTGTAGAATGAGGGGCTTCATGAGGGAGTTATTCTTTGTCAATGAAGAGAGAAGGATGTCCATGTAGCTGTGATGTTACGTTTAGGTAATCTGATGTTTGCAGTCTTTTGTTTCTTCTTTACATTTTTGGTACATGCATGCGTGCATGTGTTTGCGTGTGTGCATGCATTTGTGCGTGTGTGGGTACGTGCATGCATGTGCGCATGCTCAACACACCTGCAGCTTACCCCCACCTAATCTCGAATACTAGTGGCCTGTTCAGGATAATTGTTTGGTTCGCACTCATGACTGTATGTCAAAGGAAAAAACTTTTAAAAAATACTTTTTTGTGTGGCTCCATGAGAGCCTTGGCCAGAGGCATTATGTTGCCAGGTCATCCCATTCTTGTGAATGCGATATCTCAGGAGCATCTTGAGGGAATTTCTTCAAACTTGGCTAAAATGTCCACTTGGACTCAAAGATGACATGATTAAATTTAGGTGGTTAAAGGTCAAGGTAACAGTGACCTCACTAAACACATTTTTGGCCATAACTTAAGAATTCATACAGTAATTATGACAAAATTATACACAAATGTCTAATAGGATAAAATAATGAGGTGATGACATTTGACAAAGGTCAAAGGTCAACTTCATGGTGATGTCATCATAATGTTCAGCTCTCTATCAGTCCTCTTAACTCCTCTGTCAAAATAGTCTCTAAGTTCCTGCAAAGCCTTCACTACATACATGTATGAAACATGTATGCATATATAAAACATTTATGTCTGTTACCAACAAACCAAACCATCAATTCCAGTTTTACCTGGTTATTCAAAGGGATTATGTAGTTGTTGCCAGGGAAAAATGAATCAGAATGTCTTGTAAAGGCCAACCTCAAGGACTCAAACCAAAGTTATGCGAGGTAAAGATATTCAAGTCCTTATTTCTGCCCGCAAACAGCCTCTCCTGAAGTCTAGAGTGAGTATAAGCTCAGAGGAGCTCTTATTTCATTAGCAGCTGGGTTCTGTGAGCATCCCCAGTATAATACAGGCTTTGCAGTCCCCAGGAGAATCCAGAGTGGCTGTGCCAAAAGTCAGGAAATGAATCACCATCTCTCGCTCTAATCCCCACCACCACCTTCTACATGAGAGAAGTGAGACAGCTCTAGTTTCTGTGTGGGAAAGTACATGTGCACACCATTGTCTGGACCATTCTTCATTGTAAATATGCAGCGAACAGTGGATTAGGGTCTGTCAGCGTCCTCTGCAGACACCACCCCAGCAAACCATCCTGAGCCTCCAGAGGCAGTCACTCACCATTACCCAGCCTAATCACTGAACATGCTGCTGTCTGCCATTAATGGACTGACAGTGTTGTGCAGCATCTGGGATGTGAGTTGAGTGGCAAGCGGCTTGCTTTACTGAGCACCTTATTGGCCCATCAGTGCGGAGAGCCGTTTCGTGTTGTGTTGTGAGATCTAATAAGATATCCTGCCTGGTAGTCACCACGTGAGGAAAAGGGACCGCTCCTAATGCTGAGATGAGCACTGCTGGGGGGAGAAACGACACTGACCATTTCCAGTTCGGTAGTGGATGATGATATCTCTCCTTCTTCGGCGTTGTTATCATTATACATTCAACTGAGCCTTTTTCTGGTGTAATGTTTTTTTAAACTCATTGAGGCTCTAAACCATATGGCCCAGGGGCCACAGCCGCCACAGGGTCCAATCCGGCCCAACTGACGACTTTGCAAAGTGTGGAAAAATTGCAGCAAAGTCAGTCATTTCAGACCAAAATACAATTCTCAGGAGAAAAAAAAAAAGAATTCTTATTGTGGTCATATTTGAAGATACTGAACGTTCTGCAAAATATTCTCCATCAGCAGCTTCAGTGTAAAATAATCTGTATCAGACTTCTATCTTAAAATACTATCGGTATAACCTGTTTGTTAAGGCACTTCCAAAACTTTCATGGTGTTTATGTCAGGGAATGACTGTGGAAAATTTAGACATTGTTGAAATTGCATTTAGTTTTCTTAAGACATCTCAGGCTGAACATCATCTGGTTTGTAAATGGATGGTTCATTACTTGTGCATGTTTTGAGAATGTACGTGCGCTTATTTACTCTAAAAAATATAAGGATTTGAAAAGCTTGTTATTTACAGGTTATTTCCCATGGTTTCACTGGTGCAGCCCACTTGAGATCCAGTCAGGCTGTATGAAGCCCATAAACTAAATCGAGTTTGACACCTCAGATCTGAAGAACAGACGGTGTTGCACACTGTGCAGATTGTAAAGCTTCCTGAGGCAAATTGTGATTTATGTTATTGGGCTTTATAAATAAAATTTGACTTGACCACATATTTCAAAGATTCTGCACATCCTTGCCCAAACAGTTAAAGGGGCAGTTCACCCTAAAATCAAAAATACACATTTTACTCACCTGTTTTGTGGCCACCATAGCTGCTCCTACACACTAGATAAGGGAGCTTGAGATGAGGTGTTTGCAATCTAAAGGTTCACTTCTAGATGCCACTAAATCCTGAACACAGTGATAAAATTTAAACTGGTGATTTCAGCAAAATTTCAGTACCCAAAGCAAATGTATTTCACAAATTGCAAAGCTTTGGGGGTAATTAATTACATTGGCTCCTAATACTAGTCCTTTGCAAACAAGATGAAAGTACTGAGCAAAATGTAGAAAAGAAACACCAAGGGAGAACAGTAATGAGGATCATGTAGAGAACTGATAGACAGTCTCTGCTGACTCACTGGCACTGCATGGAGAACATGTGATGCCTGTACTGTATGCAGATGACCTGATAATGATTTCCCACTACCTTCAAGATCAGTTAAAAAACAAAAAGGATGCCTTACATACAGTACAAATCTCTTCTTTGAACCTCAGCAAAATGCTTGCAAGGATAGACTATAACTTAACAGACTAAACAGTATTCATTAGCAGTACTGCTTCCACAGTACTACTTTACACCACACTGATAAAATCAGCTTGTCAGCCAGTCAATAGGTTAATTAAGTTCACAGAGCATGTGTGGTTACTAAAACTATGCATGTATCGAACACAGGACAATTTGTAGTCAGCCCTACTTTCATTGCTGGCATTGATATGTTTTCACTAGTCCCAGCCTGTCAATAATTGAAACATACTCTCCAGAACATCTTTCCCAAACATCTCTTAATAAGGCACCCTTCGGCAGTCTGCACTGTGTTGGAGGAAGAGGAGAGTGTTGAGATGTTTTCTGTCTCCCACCGTGCTCAGAAATCCATAGGAAAAGGAATGAATTGACTGTAGTGCCCATTTTGCTACTGACCCAGAAATTAACAGTCTGGATAGAACCATTCAGAGAAATACAGCCTTTCCTCATAGAGTGCCTTTCGTTGTAACTGCAGGACCTTTCTTATAACTCTGAAATTCAAGCAATGAACTCCGACTCTAACTATCAAATATATTCTACAGGTGACTCTCAATGTTGGTGAAATCTGAATACAAACTATCTGCTAATCTTTGTACTTAGATATTCAATGATTTCCAAGGTTTCTCCTTTTATACAAGCACATCAACAAAAGTACTAACCATTTTGCTCACCACTGTGGTTATCATAAGGTAGAAAAGCTGCTCAAGTGATTGGATGATAAGACTGAAGTCATCTGCATCGCAAGAAGCAGAGAGAGTTTAAAGATGTAGTGGGTGAAATATCACCAGAATTTTAGTTTAAAATGTTCAGAAAATAAACTAACACTGTCAACAGAATGAAGAAATAACAGTTATGATGTTATGTTAAAGATGTTGATGTAAGGATAGCTACTGAAGTTAGCATCCTAGTAAGTTAGCCCTTGGCCCATCCTGTCTAGTACTGTAATACCACTTTGTGCCTCAAGAGGCAATACTCCAATCCCCCCATAGTTTCAATTTGGAGATTACAAACTCGTTTGGCTTTTATAGTCTAATAAATAAACATGAGCTCACAAAATGTCCAAATAGGAAACATTCTTACACATACTGTCTTTAAACCATACACCTTCTGAATTCAAGTTTCTCTCTGTTCCAGAACTGAGACAAGCTGAACTGCTTGTTAAAGGTAGAGTCAGTAGCATCTGTCTGAGCTGTTCGTAAACAGTTTGGGTTGGTGAAACATCCCAATTACATCAATACAATGAGAAGAAATAAGGAAATACAGGCAGAGGGCAGGATACAGACACCACCACATACTAGTATACTACATACTACATACTAGTGGGTCATAAGAAATGATTGAAGGGGATTATGTCCAATAAATCAATGATACATTGTTTTCCTGAGGAAAATATTGCAGATTGTAACTTGAACTCACTGTTCAACAATAACAAACTCTGATTTGGTTGAAATGAATCTTTAATCCAAAGTTTTAGATGTGCTAATATATCTCTGATGCCCGACCTCCTGAGTCCTGGTCAGAGCTGCTGTAAATCTCCTAGGTTCAGTATTCCCTGTCATTATGCTGGCCTGGCTGTGTTCAGTCTAGTTTTTTTTTTCCATCAACATGGAACTGGCATTGTTGCGGTTCCGGCTAATTTTAAACCATTCTGAGCATCTCCACCAAAAATAAATTGGCTGAAAACTCAGAAAGTTGGTTCCCAACTGGACCACAAAATAGTAGGTTGGGCGTGTCATATTTTACAGGTTTCTGTGCATTGTGCAGCTCCCTCTACTGAAGACATATTTGAATAAAATTATTCTACTCAAAACTAGTGGAAAGGTGGGCTAGTTCGCCAGATAGCACCAAGGTTTCAAGCCTCTTGGATGGAACTGGTTCAACAACCAGAGCCTGTTTAGTGGAAAAGGACCTTGGGCTGCCAACCCTGGTTCCACTGCTGTTCCCTTGCAAAGAAACACTCCCTCAAGTTGCAGGTCCAGCCAGAGACAAGTCAAGTAATTGAGCTAACAGCAGCGAATTGAGCTAACAACCAATGATAGTTACAGCAAAGAGTGAGCAGCAGTTAACGGTTACTCTGGTGTTAAGCTCCCTCCTATTTGTTTGAAATAACCTTCAACACGTAGTCATACCTTACATATTACTTCTCAAAGGATAAGTGCGACAAAATCTTTAATTGAAAACAGCAAAGGATCCCATGCATTGGCCCAAACCAAAAATTGCAGACAGCTATGTGTGCACATTTATATGAGCTGGTAGTAAGATCCCTTTCATGAGAAAAACAAGCTGGGTTTATGTAAAATGTCGCCCTCACTTTGAAAAACACAAAATGCTGCAGAGCACATTTGACAAAGCGCAGGTAAAAACGAAAGAAACACAGACACTGGTTTTGTTGACTGTTACTATCCTATTTGGGGTCCGATCTGGCAGTCTGTGTGTACAGTATCTGTGTGCTTGAAAGTGAACATCACCTCACACCCACCCACACAAACACCCTGGGGGTCGGCCATGGATCATTGTAGACGATGAAGGTGAGCGCAGTGAGGTGGATGAGAGGATAAGACCAGACAAAACCTGCGAAAACCTCTGCAGCTGTTCAGTCACAGATGATGTAGTGTGATCCAACAATTCAATGAACATTTAAATGTCCCCATCTCCACCTCTACCCCTATACATACATACATATATACACACAACTCAGTCTAACCCAAAACACGCACACATTAAATACCCAACATTATAACTGAGTCTACAGAGTCATGCTCAAGGTCCACACAACACTCAGTGAAAACTGCTTTACTACAAACTAGTGGTATGTAAATACGCCTGATGTAAATAGTCTTGAGTAGGAATTAAAATCCCATTTCATCAAATGAGTTGTTGACCTTCCCTCTGTTAGGGGAAATTATGCAAGCAGTGAACTCTTAAAATTATTATGCAAAACTGCTTCTTCCCCATGTAATTTTCAACAGATTCAACAGCAAATATGAGTCATTAGCCACCCTCGTGGGTAAAAAAAAAAACAGAAATGTCCTCATATCAGTGCCATGAAATTATTATTCAGGAATGTCACTTAATGCACTACATCTACATTCGCTGTCACTAAATGTAAGTTGCAGGGAGGGGTGTCAGACAGAGAGATAAAAATGAGTCCTGCTGAGGATATTAAATTATAAGGATATTAAAACAGCTCTTCAGGGGAATATGAGGTACTGTCTATGGACCGAAGGATTTTAATAACAATAAAGTATTGCTTTGGTTATTCATAATAAAAACGGCCTGATCTTTTCAGGCTGCTTTCTTTCATTTTGAGAATTATTTATTGGTTTCTGGCGCTCTGCAGCTCAATGAAGTGGCATTTTGAAACTGAGCTTGTCTTCTTTATCCAGCCATCCAATTTACATACAAAGAATAGCTGTCTTTTCAACTTGAGAAAGGCTTGGTGATATTAATCCCAGTGTACAGGGTGTTTCTTTTCATATAGTGCATTCCTACATGACATTGCAATCTTCAGAACATATTCAGTCCGAGAGAAGGTCAGCATGAACAAATTTACATGTAAAATCAATGACCGAAGGAGCAGTTGTGAGATATCCAAAATCCTGTTTTCCAGTTAATTTCACAAGATTTTATGATTTATTCTGGCAAAACATTGAGGATATTTGGCACTGTGGAGACAGTGGAAGATCAGTTTTTATTTACTTCTGATATTGACTTAAAATTCATAGTATAGGCAAAATCAAAGCAGTGTATAAACAGTAGGTAATTTGAGTATAAGAGGTGATGCCACCTCCTTTTTTAATCTTACTCAATGGCTGTGTTTATACTTATACTAATATTCCACAAATAATATGAGTAACAGCCCATCAGAATAAAAATGCCCCAACATTTCAGTCAGAAGGGACAGGCCCAATCCGGCCTGATTGGAAGGAATTTTCAGGCAGGATAAGGAGGAGGTGTAACCCTTAATATCATAATCTGTCCACTAGGAGAATAATTACCATGTAAACACTTGTTCTGATCATTTATCTCTGGTTAGAATAAATATATTCTTTCTGCACAAGTCTGCCCCAGTGGGCGTAGGTGATGCATCACGGACGTTTCCAGAAGAGGCTGGAACATGGTGGCAGCAAAAATGAACTGGTCAGTAGCAGAGACAACTTTCTGTTAAAAACCTTCAAAGATTTTTAGATGTTTATATTGTTCCCAGGATAAGATGTGGATCTATCTTGAAAATTACCAGGCGGAAACGCCTCTTCTTCCTCTTTTTACTGGCAGCTGACAAACTGGAACCACCCCTTCTTCTGCTATATTTCAGGCAGATTAGATGCTTTACAGCACCAACACACACAATTAATCAGATAATTTTATTTAGCTTCCACGTAAACTGACCATGGCTCGCAGCCTAACTGTGCTGTGTACTGGTAAATCCATGGAGCTGTCCATGGTGCTTAACTAGCGGATAGATTTGTACTTGCATTTAAAAATACACGACCAGAGGAGTCATTCGTGAGTCGGTTTGCAAGTCGCAGATGATCAAAACAAGGTATATCCCCACCCTTAAATAACAAACTTTCTACTGTGTATACCCTGTAGAAAACATCTTTGTGATCCCAAAAAATGTTCATTGTTCAGTAGCCATAACTGCATTTAAAAGAAATCTATAGATGCACGTGGAATGGGCTGACCTCTTTAAGTCATCTGCAAAAGGTAATCAGAGTACTGTATTATGCCAACAACAACAAAAACTAGAAAACAATAAATCATATGGTTATGAATTGATTCTCACTATTCCTCATTTGGAAGTTTTTATGTGGCAGCTTGTTCGCTTGGATCTTTAACTGAGTTGTTTACCGTATGCTGCTCTCGTATCATGTGGGAGGACGTAAGAGGAGCAATAGTTTCCAGATGTTAACATTTTCCAGTCATTCATATCTTTGGAAAATAATTGCCAGTTCAAGTGCAAATAATAATGAATATAATTTGCACAGTGACTGGTTATCTGTATCACTGTGTTAACTCAAAACCTTACAATCCCAAATGAGCTCGTGTAACTGAGGTCCTCAGTCAGGGGTGTCTTCTCTTTCTCTTCAAGGCCAAAGACTTAAGGTGACTGAGCCCCTGCTGTCAGGGCCCCGGGGCTCTACAACCACCTGTCTGAGAGAACCAGGCAAGCTAAGTTTGCAAGGATGGCCATAATTGCAAACCAATCAATACAGTACTGTAAATAAAACTATTAAATATGAATACAGAATTGATAGATTAATCCCAAAGATTTTATAGTTGTAGCAAACACAATTAAACTGAGACATATGGAGCAATAACCATGTTGTCATAAAACATGCTTTTATTAACATGCTTGCCTTTGGCTTTTGTTCTTATCTCGTGTTTTGTGTTTTTCTTGATATAATGAATGTTACATTCATCTGCGCTGTTTTCTTTTTGTGGGTTTTATGCTGTCAAGTGCTTTGTGTTGTTGATTTTAAAAAGCGCTCAGTAAATCAGCCTCATGCATCATTAGTGCTTGTATTGTTGCACCCAGCGGGAAGTGTAAAGAACATCACGTGTATCTGATAACTTAGTGTAGACAAACAGTACATGACACCCATGTAGTTGCAAAAGTAGTGCTAATTATCATAGAAAACCATTCCCAGCAAAACACAATTAATGGAACACGGTGTGAGTTAGCAAAAGGTCACATCAGATATTAACATGGCAGCTGTTGGCAAGCCAAGGGTCTTATCCCTAAGTTGTCTCGGGTACCAGAAAATGCAATTATTCCCTCACTAAATTCTGTTTTAAGAGACTTCACCAGCATCAGTAGGTGAGGAAAACACTTTCCAGATGTCTTTTCCGCTACAGTAGCTCCTCATGAATGATAAGTGCTACAGTACAAAAAAATGTGTGCTTGTCTCAAACAAACTGCTGCTTTTTCTTCCAATATCATACAAATTTACAGTAAGTTACAGTAAACATTTGTAGTTGCTGAACAAAAACAGCTGTTTCCAGTGCTGATTACAGTTGTATTCTAGGGTACCTTATTGTACTGTTAGTATTTACACCAGGGTTTGTTTTGTTGTTGTGTTTTGTTAGTTAATTGTTAATTTTATTGATTTATTTTTTGGAATATTTTATTTCTCAACATACAGAACACACAGAGACAGACTCACAGAGACATGGCTAAAGAAGGACCTTATTGAAAAGAAGTAGGTAATAGTCAAATTAAATTGAAAAGAAAGAGAAGAAAAATTAAATTAATATGTGAATAAATACAACATAAAATAATCAGAGGCAGTTTAAACAATTCTAACTTATTCTGATGCCAAATGGTGGCTCAGTTCTGGTAACAGTGTTAAATCAAGTCTCATGTAGGCGTTGGCGAGGTGTCCATACAGGTCAAACAGGGCTGCCAAATCTTCATTTCTGAGAGTATACGTGATCTTTTCAAGTGGAATGCAGTTATTCTTTTTCCAAAAACCAACTCGCTAGGGAGGGAATTAGACTTCCATGTCGCTGCTCTGCACTTCCTGGCACTGCACAAAGCTTTTTTTTTCTAAATGTGCACTAATGGTTGTCAGATTCCCCCATAACCAAATTTGCAGATCTGAATGGAAGTTAAATCCTTTAAGTTTTGTCATAATGTAACTGACGTTGTGCTAGAAAGTATTGAGTTTTGTACATGACCAGGTGCAGTGCAAAAGCCCTCCTATCCAAAACACATATTTGATACGTCATGTCTTTATTTATACAATTAGTATTTTGAGAAAAGTGCATGAAAAATGAACATAAATGTAGACACAGCTGACATACAGTGACTTGATTTACTCAAGTACAGTTTTGAGGCAGTTGTACTTTACTTGAATGTTTTTATATTCTGCCACTTTTAATCTCCTACTGATTAAATTAATCATTTGTAAACAGGTGAAATCCTTTGAGTATTCGGACTCATTCATTTCTTTTGTGGTTTATTTATGACCAACAAATACTCAAACAGCTTACAAAGAAATTATCACTCTCTTCTCTCTTGCCTCTTTTATTCTGGTAAAAAAAAAAAAAAAACTTCCAAAGTGCATGCTGGTCCTGTGAACCTGAGGTGCTTGTAGTGCTGCCCAGTTCTTACAAAAACTGGCAAAAGAAAATACTAAATAAAATACTATCTAAATAAATAAGTAGTTTCAGTAGTTTCACTGAGAGCAGTTTTCCCTTTTGCAGCAAAGCCTTTATCACATTCACAGTCAGACCTGGAAGCTGCCCAGTTCAACCAGACAACCACAGTCTGACCCGCCGACAACTGAGCAGCTTTTACTTTTGATATATTGAGTTTTTTGTCTCATAATACTTGAGCAAATAATTATCAATACTTTCACAAGTGAGACTTTGAGTTGTAAAAGTATTTTTATAGAATTATTTCTACATTTACTTAAGGAATTGAGTACTTCTTCCACCACTGCTGTCACTGAAGCGTTCAGCTCTTTGTGTGATACCTTTATATGTGTGACTTTTATTGACTCCTTGCAGCATTTTAAAGTTTCCCTCCCTTTTGTTGCCCTCTATAGACTCCGATAAACAGCAGTTGTACAGCTTTGGGAAATCTGCACACAAATAGGATTGATTTCTTTCCTATGACTGAGAATCAGCAGACTCTCATTTCATTTGTCAGGCAGGATAGCATCCATCGATTGATCAGTCGTGTGCAGCCACACCATGACAGGTTTTTCAAAGGTTGAGTCAGATCCAGCTTCGCCTTGGCAGGTCTGCAGGCGGGCGGGCCGACGTCTCAGACAACAAGTAGTTTCATTCCAATGAGCCCACTCACGGCTCTTCTTTCCACACTGCTCCTTTTATCATTTATTTTATTCACTTGCTTATCACTTTTGGGCTGAAAAAAAAGCATAATGTGAAGATAGGTCATGTCCGGTGCATTTATTTTTATTGTCTTTATTTTGAAGTCTCCAAGAAAACCTAGAGTTTTTTAAAGGATTGAACCACATTTTCTCAGGTATGTAAAACAATAGTCAGGTGCTTGTATGTACCATGTTGCTTTCTTAATTATTCCTCCTATTCATACTGCCCATTCAGAGTGATGGGGGGCAAATAAACTTGACAGTAAAAGACATGCACTTAATTTGTCTAACTTTGATGTTTGAAGCCTTTGTTATAATTTTTTGTTTGAAACAAGGACTGTATGTTTTGTCTCCTACAACTTAGATAAATGGATTATTATAGTATAGTAAAGTAGTACACTGGCCTGTAAGTCCATTACACTGGTGACTCTTTACAGCCATCTGAAGGCAGCAGGTATCATCTGCAATCTCTACCTTCAGTGATGGCGTGCACTGTTAAGTCACAATAACGTGTAGCAGATCTGCTGGTTGAATTTTAGTCAACCAACATATTACTCTTAATAACCACAGAAATCTATGTGCTTTTGTGCACATCAAACTTGTCGTTTTTGATTAATTATTCCTCACAGTTTCTACTGCCAATCAACAGGCGTGTTGGAGACAGACGCATTAAAAACAGTTCAAACGCGTCCATGAAAAATTCTGGATCATTTAAAACTTCTCTGTCTCTATTAATAACTCACTCAGGACCATCTGTTCCTGCCAGTCGTATCAGAGATTGTTCAGGTTTAATAATTTTATTGCAGTGATCCCAGAGACAAAAGACCGTTATTTTTTAAAATCACAGTTTTAAAAATGTGATTGCCAGATTGTGAGCAATTTGTTTTGCAAGTAAAACTGTCCAAGGTAGCTGAATTCAGCTTTCATAAATATTTCAGAAAAAAATAACAGGCTAAAAACTAGACCACATATTAATTTATGCTTTCATTTATTTTATGGCACTACAGTATTTAATTGTAGTGGTTATTATATTAATTATTATTACAAGAAATAAAACGTTGCTCTATTAGGCACAGAAAACATGGTGATTATTGTATTGTGGAACATGTCCACAAAAGTGAAGTCAGCTAAGTTGTCATCATGTCAGTATATTTGAGCTATACTCATATTTTAAACTCTGCACGTCCCAGACAACAATACGTTTTCTCCAAGGAAAATGTGATTGTCCGTGATTGACAAAGCCTCTAACGCAACCACCTTTCATGTATGATAATGTGTTCTTTCTGATCTCACCTTTTGCCCAAGCGCTCCACAGGTGCACCAAGGAAGCATGGCCACAAAATTACCAGAAGTGCTTTTGGCGTGCTTCTGCAGTGTGCACAGGGCAGGGCGCACTTGACTGCCATCAGGCCGCACCGCTGGGTTCGAGAAAATAAAACCCTCGGTGTCGTCTTGTGCGCACAGAGCAGCAGCTAACCCAGAATCAACAAATGCTCAGAGCTGATTCTGAGGACAGACAGGATGACCCCTACAGTTTCTGTAGGTTTACTGCAAATATCCTGTCCTATGTGGATCATATTGTTTATTCTGCTATAATATTACTTCCATTGTTTCAGATTTACTATAAAAGTTGTATTACATTTGTCAGGTTTTTTTTCCTATACATTAACGTGTGTGAACGTAAGCTTTTCTTATCTTTTTCCTTTTCTCCTGCTCCTTCTTAAATGAGCATGTGTATTCGCGCGTGTGTGTGTGTAGCTGGTATGGTGAAGGTGGGGGTACACTGACCTTTGTCTGATGGATTGTTTTCTCCCAAATGAAGACATAAAGGAGGCGGAGGGGGTGATGGGGAGAAGGTCTGCGTGTGTGTGTGTGTGTGTGTGTGTGTGTGTGTGTCCTGCACAAAACAGGAAAGGAGTTCTTGGAGTACCTAGAGATGAGCTTCTGCTCTGCCATGTAATTATGTACTCCTCTTTCACCTCCCTCCGCTCGCCCCTTCTCGTCTCCTCTTTTTTCTCAGCTCTCATTCTGCAGCAGCTCCCAGCTGAGCCGCAGGTGGTGGCAATCTCTGTCTGTCCCACTGCTCTGACTGTATACACACAGAGCTTAGAGCTGGAGGGCTGCGGCTGCCCAATAACACAAGCTTTACCTCTCAGACAGCACAGCCACACTCGCGTGCACGCGCCTGCACTGACAGCACAGACACACATGCGCATAAAAGAGTGGTCTTCCGCATACTGCTTAAACACATGCCCACATGTATACATGTAAACAAAGGCACATGCACATCTGTTCTTATGGGATTCTGTATAATATCAGATTTGTTTTCATTTCATAATCCTGCCCTTAAAGGGACAGTTCAGATTATTTGAAGTCGAGGTTGTATGATGAATGTGTAGCCTCTGTGAGATGTCTTCTGGCTAAATTAATGTCTTGGAGCTAGTCAGTTTTATCATAACAGTGCAGGTTTATTCATACTCCGTACAGTACGTTTTTTACAGAGACTGTACAGTGAATTTAAATGAAGATGAATAAAATAGACAGAAACAAACTGTCTCTAAAATTTGTGAAAGAAAAAAAATACAACAAACAAAAAAAATGTGCATAAAAATATATTTCAGATTTCTCACACTGGACTGTCACTCTTTTTTAGTACTTTGCATTTTATAATAACAATGAAGTAACTTAGTTATGTTACAAAACACAGGAGGTAAATTAGCTACAGAAAAACACCTCAACTGCATATTTTAAATATTACCCCACCCTATAAAACGACATAACATGACACACACGTACCAGCATTTATGACAAAGGATAATAGAGCAGAATCAGCATCTCTTGTGGACAAACAGCACATGCCCTGTCTGGAAAGACAGCATAACGTAACTGTTAGCTAGCGATGCTGAGGGACATTTTTATTGACAATAAAACAAATAAAAACAGACAGCTAACTGAGTAAACGTGTAGCTGACATAATGCAACACAACTAATATCAGGCCAGATAACAGCAGATGGTCTTGTCGTCCTGTTTAGCGTGATCGAACCACTAATTTAACATGATGTCTTTTATCTTATTACATATTTGTATTAAGTATATAAGATAGAGGCTGGCATGCCCCCAGTTTGAGAAGCAGATAGGGACACCAGCACAGAAACTAAGCAATGTACTTCTGTGAACAGGATCAGCAGGAAAATGTATTTTAACCACTTAAAAAGGCCCATGAAAGAAAAAAGATCATTATCAGTTCATATGTATGCTGTAATTTAAATATTTTCACTGCTTTTCATTCCTGTCAGACGGCCTTTTCCAATGGGAAAACCGCCATTATACAAGCCAAATATCAGTCTTTTTATTTTTTATTTTACTTCGCAGAACACAGGAGTTGCTGGTCAACCCCTCTGTCGATGGGTTATTTTGATTGCATTATTGTGGGACGTTGATGTATTAAAATGTTAGTTCAGATACAGAGTGAGGCAGCAGCAGACCCGCAGCTCCCGTCCTCTGTGAGGTAAAATGACTAATTTCGTCACTGGAGTCTGGTTGAGCAAGAGAGAGTGATATTTGGCTTATATAACAGTCATTTCCCACTGGAAAAGGCTGTCTGGTGGCAAGGTAAAGCTGTGAAAATATTCTAAATATGGCATACACTTAAACTAAATATTTCTTAGATGGTTCAGGTGGCTAGAATACGTTTTGCTACTGATCCTGTCCAAAGCAGTATATTGCTCAGCTTCTGTGCAGGTACTCCCCTCCGCTTCTCCAAACTGGGGACATACCAAACAGCATCTACTGCAGCTAACACACTAACTATGGATAAGTACCTAATACAGCCCCACTTCAGATAACTCAAACTATCAGTTTAACCCTCATCCTCTTCACCGCAAAGCTTAAAGCTGCACCACACAAGATTTTAATGCACAAACACACTCATCTCAACTTTAATTAACCTTACGGTGCACAGACACAAGTGTCCCATTCACACCATTTGAAACAACCTTCATTCAACCAGTTTACCAAAATGAAATTCTGGTCACACTATGGTAGTTGTCACGAAAACATTCATGCAAAGAAAGTTGCGAAAACAAAATATAAAATCCTCCTAAGTGATTAAGTATCCCACAAAAAAAAAAAAAAAAGTCATCATTAAACAATAAACTACAAAGCCTCTGGGCGTCACCTGTTTTTTAAAGAAAGGCAATTTTGTCGTGTGGGAGATTATTAAAAGGATGATATGAGCAGTAAGAGTATTTAATCAGATTGCCTTTGAATTAATCAGTGAGATTACACCTTATCAATCTTGTGTAGTTTGCATGAGGTTTCATCACACTGTTTAAAATTTACACTCATCTTCCTCATCTTTAAATTTATCACTTAATTTTGGTACATCCACCCTTCCTGCACTGGCCTGCAACGACTAGTGGCAATTTTGTGGTTTAAATGATAAATGATTTAGGATGGAAGGTGCTGATGAGTAAAAGTGGCTCTGTTTTCATTTAGTGCCATATTTGAATCAAATCAGAAATCTAATCACATTACAAAGTGTTATTTGACTCTAAAATTGACATACTTTATTGATTTTTGATTAACATTTCATTTTACTTTGCATGCTTTTTCATTAGCTTTATTTCTAATTTGAGAGCGCAATCATAAACAGATGCAGTTTTGATATTACTGTGTCCGCAGAGCTTCCATCGCTGTGTATACCCTGAACTTTACTTGAAGCATTTAATTTTCTCCTGTTATGGGAACTTATAGCCTTCAACTCTTTCTGTCTCTCTTGGTTCCTTCTCACGTTCTCTCTATAACACACACCGCTCCCTCTGGAATTAGCTCTCTTTTTATGGGGGTCCGGGTTCATTGTATATGACGGTGGCCTTTCGTTTTGCTAATGTAGGTGATTTTCTCCCCATGAAAGCACTGTAATCCATCTCCCGCTCGCAGGGGGTGGCGATTTATCGTGCGCACTGGGCGTTAACACAGCACAGCTAAGAACAGATGCGGCGCTTTAACAGATAACACGCTGGAATAAGATGGAGCATTCAGATTAGCTGGGGTGTCAAATAAATTGCATGCTATTGGAGTTCCCCCGGAGTTCTAAAACAGTATCCTCTATATCAGATCTGCTGTAGGTTTTGGCATGACAGAGGCTAAATGAAGCGTAGCGTTGCATGGGTTTCTTCCACACGGGACCTTCAGCGTGTCTCCTGTTTGACAGTGGAGCCCTCACATGCAAACACATTCAGTACACATATACACATGCAAACCCGCACGTTTCTCCCTGAGTCTTCTCTCTCTCTGTCACTAATCAAATGCTCTCGTTTTGTCAGTGTAATGCTAATATTTGCTCTCAGTAGTTTCATTAAAAACCTACATGTGCAGGGAGGATCGGCTGAATTCATTTCTTAAAAAGCCAGATTCTCTTTGGTGGATCCTTTAACTTTATGGCCTTTCATCAGGGTTTGACAGGCGTAACCCAGAGAGTGCGAGCATATAACTTCATACTTTTTTCTGTGAAATTCAATTCCACTCTAATATCCTGGTATTAATGTCTAATTTTCTGCACCATGACCATGTTCACTAGAAAATTCCATTTTTGCCTCTGAATGAAAACATTTAGGACTTCAATTATCTGAGGGGTAATTACAAATGCATGCCTGTAGCTGCATTAATGTTGTAATAATATGCTTAATGTAGGAAAAGAAGTGGTCTGAAAATGAGATATCACCAACAGTGTTGCTAATTTTGCTGCAGCTGAAAGATTCTTTCTTTTTGGGAACACTTAATTTGAAGGGGTTCAGAATGTTTTTAGACTTTTTTAAAACTGCATCCAGAAGATGTTAGAACTTGTTTTTAAAAGATTCTGAATGAAACATATTGTTTTTCTCCAGCTGATGATGGAATTGATGAAGGAGTACAGATCAGCATTTTCCCTCGTCATGCTAGGTCTTCACAGCTGTCAAGACCGACAGCGGCCAGGGAATATAGTACCGAGGTGGTTTTCTTGCTGGGTTTGGCTCCTAGCACCCAAAGACTGAGTCAGCTAATTAGGCAGCTAGCTCTATGGCTAACCAAGCTAACTAGCTAACGCCAGCTACAGATAACAGCAGACAGCTGTTAGCCTATTTTAACAATAGGCCAACTCTGTCATCAAACTGGCCTTACAACATTTAATGACATCTTTATGGCAAGTCTAAATGAACCACTTTACTTGAGGTCAAGGATAATATTCATGACACCATTATAAAAAGCATTTGACAGCGTAATAACACTTAATGACATCTGACAAGGCAAGTAACGTCAAGTCGTCACTGACAGAGAGATTTTTATCTCGGTTAATGTCACATTGTCATAGACAAAGACATCTCAAACAATGTCAACTTCGCATTGAAAATGACATAATTGACAGAATGACGCTTAATGACAACTATAAAGACTCACGATTCATGCTCATGACCAATGTCATGACATGATTTTGACAGTGTAATGACAGTCTCATGCAAACCCCTTCAAGTAAAGTGTTACCTCCTTTCCTGCAGGGCCGACCTTTTCTTTGGAATGACAAAACATTTCAGAGCACCTGCTGCTTCGTCCTCATTCACACTCTGCAGGGTCAGCAGCTTAAATCAAACGGCCGAGAGAGCATTTTATTTTGTTGACTTATGAGAACTATTGATTGAGCGGTGCTGGTCCAAGTCCTGACTTTCTCCTTTAATCACTTAATCACATTTCCTCAATAAGTGAATTTTACACCGCTGTCAGACCCAGGGGAAGGCAGGAATGCGTTTGAGCCTCTAAGAATGGACCTTGACAATCAATGGCCACTTAATTGAAGTGCCCATTTGTTTCTATGCATTGTGGGAGAGGTGGCGTCAGCCCAAACAGCCATACACCCATCCTCACCCCACCGCCAACCTCTTTGCCTTTCAGCCTCTTGGCCATTAGCGCCAGAGCCCTCTGGGTGGTTGCAAGGCGATGACTGCAGCTTTTCTTTATTGATGGGAATGTTTATGAATATTTGAAGGCCCTTTCAACTTGGCATTAGAGGAAATAGGGAAACAGCGGCCTTTGTGGGTGGCATTTATCCTGCTACCGCACAATATGCTCCTCTTCTTTAAAAGCCCTTTATAACAGCTGTGTGAATCCTCTTCTGTGCTGAAATGTCAGTATCACCCCAAGGCCCATCAGCCAGCCACACCCACTACAATGGTGTAATTCACATCACCCCTCCATTCTTTCCTTCTTTCTTTCATTCCGTCTCTCTATTTAATATGAATGATTTTTTTTTTTACAAACTCAGACAAAGATGGCCACACTGGGAGGAGGTTGAATCCAGATTTATTACTCCGCTGATTCATCTTGCAGCAGATGGCCTCCTTTGTGCGAGCGTGCACGTGCATTTGTGTGCATATTAAACAGCATCCGTGTAAGAAGCTGTGAAGAGAAACAAACAGAATAAATGGAAGAAAAGATGACCAGAGATAGTGAGTGGCGCCCACGCAGCGGGGGTTTGCTGCCGGGTCAGGACGAATCACCCCTTCCACCGGCTCTCTCCACACCAGTTGCTTTGGAGTCAATCCAGCTCCAGCCGCCTCCGGTGAAAACAGAATTGACCTTTTCCAGCGCTCGGAGCTGTAGGATATGGACTCTGAAAGGGTTGTGATCCTCGTCTTGGCATCACGCTCGCTGATTTTTATTGCTTTCTCTTGTTGTAGAGCGATTCAATCAGCATAGTGCACACAGAGTTATTTGTGTCCTCACTTTTTTCTTTTTTTTTTTTCTGATCTATGCATGTTCGTGTTTCACCAAAGAGGTCGGAGCACAGAGGGAAGCCTCTTGTATCCTCTATTGGACAGTTATGCGTGCAGGTTTTCACTCACCGCCATTTCAGCAGGGATGGGAACATCCAAAAAAACTGCAGCCTGCCCTGTCATCACCCTCCACAAGCTCACCCGTGTCACTCCTCCCACACGGCTCCTTCTGGCTGCTTCCATCAAACTCAGAGCTCTGGGTGCTGGCACGCAAGACTGCGATATTGGTGATGTAGGAATTGAAGCTTATTTCATTGCTGCACTCACTGTAAGTTGCTCAGAATCAGCACATCAACTAAATGACTGTAATGAAAATGTGACACCGTAGACATCAGGATGGTTTCTGCAGCCCACACGGCTGTCTCCTAAGAAGATAAAGTGATTCATTTTGTTCAAACCCGCCAATATCAGAAGCTGTCTATCAACCTGGAGACAGCTTGCCAATGTTAATATCATCCCCTTATCTGTCACACATTTCATCTGATAAAACAGAGGAAAAAAAGAGAAAGAAGCGGATGGTGTGTTCACTGTCTTTTGATCCTGACACACTTTGTCCAACTCTGCTCCCCAAAGAGTAGAACTCCATTTTTTTTCACTTGATATGAGGTCAAAAGTTAGATAGATACCAACTTTTTTTTTTCTCTCCAGGATTTTCAGGGAATTGTGAAGACACCTGGTGTACACCTAATGAAATATCCTAAAGCGAGTAAAAACATAAAACAAGAGCAAATCATTAAGCCTGAGGTGAAGTCATCTTGATGAACTCGGAGGACTCAGAGATCAGCTTCTCCGTTTTATCTTAACTTTGAAATCTCTCACTTTTAGAAGCCGCGCAACTTCTGGCCACTTTCATTTTTTTCACATTATGACCTTCTCCCTGGGTGCTGGGAAAAGAAGAAGTCTCTCAGCAGCCGATCTCCACTCTAATGCTAAATTTTAGGAGAGAGGGAAATTGCAACTAAAATGTGAAAAAGCTGACAAATAAGCAGAGCGTCTCCCCACTGTGCTGTTTGTCACAGACTGCGACGCCTGAATTGTGCTCCAATATGCGTGCCACTTTAATGAATGATGCCTCCCAGGTTTCATTCGCAATTAAGGTTAATTAGCAGATGTACAGTTGCCTTTAATATTTGTAGGCTGTGGATTATTGGGCCTCTGTATGACAGAAGGGCACCCTATGGACCGACACTGAGCACACACTGAAGGTGAGATAATGCCAATACCAGTAATTAGCTTACATTTGGTGTCTCTTGTGAGGCCAAATGGTTCACATCACTCAGCGCTGAAGATCACATTCACACCAACAGGAGATATTTTGGCTTGTTAAGATGACGTTGTACCTTCCCCTGCTGGAGCTTTTTCCGTGGGTGGATGTATAATGTGCTTTCACTGCTGACACACTGTCACATACTCTATAACTGTGTGAGGACAAGGACAGGAGTGTTATATGGTCCTATTACAGCACAGCTGCTACAGTTTCCACTCATATTCCAACATATTCTCGCAGCTATTAACTGCATTTTGTAAATATCTCATGTAAACATACCTTATGGAAACAAGACCATAAATAATTGAAACTTATA
>JAJHUR010075019.1:0-35754 GCA_027495735.1 Lutjanus campechanus
AACCCCAAAAAACGCCATTTACGCCATGTTTTTAGCTGAAATATCAGCTGTAGCATGTAGCTGGTAAGATGTAAACATGGCGTCGATCTCGCGAGACTTCGGCATGTGCGGCCATTAGGATATATACGAAGTCTCGCGAGATCGACACCATGTTTACATCCTACCGGCCGTACTACAGCTGACATTTCTGCTAAAAACATGGCGTAAATGCCGTCTTTTGCGGTGAATTTTTAATGTCTAGGCTCGCGGACACTTGGATTACACCACACAAGCAGGATGGAGACATTTTGTGTTTGTTTTGTGTGCTATTTTTTAACGTTTTATCCGTGGTCACCATTCACTGCCATTGTACTGAATGAGGCTGTTTTCTGCTGAAACTCCAGGATTGTTTTGTGAACTTAAGATCTGGACCTATCATCACATCGGCATAATGGTGAGTACATACTGAGTAGGTTATCATGGAAAGTGTAGTATCCTTTTAATTAAAAATAAAAATAAAAAAACAATGGAAAAATTTAGAATAGAACACAGGAAAGCTAATTTGGTTTATAACATCCAGTGTAGAAGCTGCTGCTGTATACTGACCTTACCACATTTTAATTAATTCAGATTGAAGAATGCATATTGTTGAGTTGTTTCCCCGCTCTTTCCTAATTTGTTGCAAGTCACATTTCATAATTTGGTCAAATGCTAATTAACTTTATATATTATCATAATTATCATAATTACTTTTCCTTGATTGTGCTGATTTGTTCCATTTAATTGGTCTGATATTATGGATAGCGTTGTGTGAATTAAGGTAGGACTGCGATTCTTTCTGATCACCCACTGAAATCACTGCAGGGCAGGTGGAGGACAAATGTCAACCTATTGAAGGGCTTGTTGTTTTTAATGAAGGAAACATGTTTACCTACCAGAGTTCAGTATAACAGCATTCAATTAGTAGAAGCATATCAATGCATATAAATATATTTTATAAAATTATGATGCAGTGACTTTGAAGGTACTTCCACTGCAAAGCCAGTCGTCTCTTGCCAAGACAAGCTTTTTGCCCAAGCTTTAACACATCAGCTCTGTCTCCAGTAAAAATAGTTCAAACTAATTTGCAATAGCAATTAGGTTCCCTGGCAACCATAACTACCAGTGCAGAAACAGCTTAATATTGATGCAGTTCCATATGAACATAACATATGTGTTCACATATGGGCAGTATTAATTTCTGAGGATGTGCACAACCATCACTCCAAATAGACACAGGATACATGAGGCAGCCATGATGCGTATTCGAACATGTGCTTAAAAGCAAGTATATCTCTGGTCTTAAGACAGTAGCTCTGTGTCAGGAAGATGTCACTGAGCATGATTGGACGTCATCCATGTTACTTACTGTTACAGTGTGACTCTCTTGTATTTGTTGTATGCTGTTTGCGCTAGCTTGACTGATGTTAGTGTCAGCGCTAGAGGAAACATTCAGAAATCAGCAACTATCAGAACGGTAACTGTGGCACCTTTTATTTGTGTATGTTGTTTGTTAGCTTATTAGCTTGTTGTAACTCATAGTGGCCACTTCGCACTGGAGGTTTCAGGTTTCTTTGCATGTATTTCAGTGATTGTGACCTCTCTGTGACCGACTTTGCACAGACACAAGTCTTTATGGTCAAGTTGATATATTTTAGGTGAACACAAGAATTATGTTTTTTTTTTAGTGTAGTGGGTCGTAAAAATGAGATTTTGAAGTTAAATCTTTCAAGTTTGAGTTGCATTGTGGCGTTGCTTCTTCTAGCTGAGTGAAGGACAGGAACACTTGTTCAGCCTCTGCAAACAGTTTTTATACACAGGTGAGGTGCACAGCAAAGGTCTGAAAATAATGATCACCCTCTCAATATAGGCCACATTAGCATCACATTAACCTTTGCAAAGTGTGTGTATTTGTGTGAGTGTGTGAGTGTGAGCCAGGGTTAGAGGAGAAAAGGGTCAAATTCTTTCTCTCCTCTCTCTCTTTCTCTTTAATTCCCCTTTCTTCTTCCCCTCTCCATCTTCATCTGTCTATCTTCTAGTATTAATCTGTCTCCTAAGACAAAAAACAATGCGACAAAGAAGCACTTCCCCCCGTCTCTGTCTTTTTTCTTTTTTTCTTCCATATGGCAAACAGTTAGCAGCATATATAAACTACATTGTTTTCAGAGATGCATTTATATATCCTTCCCCTTCTAAAATGATCATAACTGTGATATATTAATTATTATCACTTGAGGTAAAGTATTAAAATAATTTCAATCAAAAAAGTATATTCTTCAAAGTGCAATTTGTCTCCACATAAGGAGGAGGAGGAGGAGGAGGAGGCGGCGGCAGCTCTGGAATAGATTAACTCTTCCCTTATGTGGACATTACTGTATATACTGTGTCAGAACATAACAACCAAAACCTCATACAACCACCACTTAAATATGCAGCTAGGAACTAACCACTAGTGTGGAAATTCACAGTAGATGTACAAACAAGCAGACAAAATGGCTCAAATCACAAATCACCAAGAAATCACAGAGCAAAACATAAATGTAATCACCCACTTCAGGAAAACCTATTTGATCAGAAACAGACATAAAGTAGGCTTCCCTCCTCGCTTCAATCATGATGGAATCAGGGAGTATAAATGCAGATCTTTTGCCTCAGGACCAGAAAACAGGTGAATAACAAGGTAAGACAATAATATCACAAATCTGTTGGCAGCTTTGTATTTGTATGTAGCTTTGTTAGTATGCATCAAACAGCAGACAGTTGGTATTCCAGTTTGTGGTGCCTTAGTGCTTTTTTCTGTTTTGTGCTATGAGCTGTAAACAAATGAATCCTTCAGTGTTGCACAAGTACAAACAATACACACAAAGCATGAAATACAAACTCAGAACAGGGAGAATTTTCATCAAAGTGGTCAAGAATGTTTAGTTGTTGTTTTTTCCAGTTGTTGGTCTTCCTCCTCCCTTCCAACTTTTAAATTGTCTACCTCAGTAGTTTGAAAACATATAATGATTCTTCTTTTTTTTTTTTTTTTTTTTTTTTTTTACCAGTCTTTGAAAACCTTTTTAAATTGCATGTAACCTCTTGTCCAAACCACACGCATCACATCAGCATCACATTCATGGGAGAGTCTCATTCATGCCACATTGAAGCTTCTGTGTATACAGTCTGTATTGTCTTAGGATTTTAAAGCATCCAGCAGTAAATGAGCAGCCAAACTTTCAGTGATGTCAACAGTTTTCCTTCTATGTGTTTGAATATTCCTCATCTATTTTCCATCAACACAACGCATAAGCACTGCAGTGTGTGTATTTGTGTGTGTGTGGCACAGTGGGCGTGGATGAACAAAAGAGGTAAAGAAAAATAGTGTGTTGTGGCTGCACTCATGACAGACAGGTGTTGCCGATCAGAGCAGAAGGATGAGGGTTTATCAGTGAAGTTGTATAGTGGCAGTAAATGTACAGTTTGCCCACAAAAACCCTGCAGAGTGAGCTGATCTCTGGCTGTGGAGCACACTATGCTCTGCCTTGGTTACAAAACATGGATAAAATGTGTTTTCAGTGCCTTTTTACTGGGCACCTGCCTTGGGTTTATGTGTGTATTGTCAAATAAGTAGACTTTAAGTCTAAATAAAGGCTTAACTCGCGTTTATGCCAAACAGTCAAAGCTAAGATGAGAGTCACATGATTTCCACACAACTTTTTACCAGGATTAATTGTGTGGAAATCATCGTGTATCACATACAGGTCAGACATTTTGTTTCACAAATGTTTCACAAATCTTTTTAGACTATGGTGGAAGCAGTTTCTGAGCTTTAAAATTGTTATTAACACTGAATCAAATTACCCTGTGTGAGCCCTCTCAGCTCTTAATAAGCGCACCAAATCAAACTGTAGGAAACTGTTTCCTGCAAACAAGCTGATAAACCAGCTCTGAACCTGATTTGTGGTTGTATTGTGTGGTCACTCTGCAATCACACATTATTTACAAAAATAAAGATGGACGCTAAGTCTCCATGTCCTCGCACTTAACAAAAATTGAAAAACAGACTTAAGTTAAACCCATACATTCATAGACACACACACAGCCAGCAGGAGATGTCAGTGTGTTTCTAATAGTGTGATGAACTGTCCTTGTGGGTCTGATTGACAGCTTCCTCGCTGTCAGTAAATATGGGATTTATGGAGCACAGTAACTGGCCTGAGGCACTGCAGTATACCGTATATATTTATGTGTGTGTGGGTGTTACACTCCTCACACTCTGGCTATCTATATTATGGACTGTTATGGACTGACTGGATTACAGTGCAACCAGTTACGGATGATTAGAGAGCAGGGAGAGGAAGAGTCTGGCAGTTGAGGAAAATTTTAAAGGAACATGCTGGCAAATTTGGGAAACATGTCAACGTTCATTTTGTGAATTTTATTTTATTGTATTTTTTTGAAGTCTTACTGCTGTGTTAAATTTCCTTGTTAGTTTCAATCATATTTATTCAAACTTGTCCATGTTTTTGTAGACTAAATACTTGCTTTTCTTTGACTAAAGTCAAAGAAAACAGATGTCATTTTAGTCTAGTTTTAATCAGTGAAAACCTTTGTCATTTTAGTCTTTTGTTGTTATCAGATTATATTCAACATTTCAGTCAATCTAGTCTGGGTCTAGTTAAATCCATTTTTTTTGTCATTCTAGTCAAACTCATTTCACACAGGACTGCATGCTGATATAGTCACAGCTAATGTTTATTGGCATAAGTTCCGTCATAGTTTTTGTTCATGAAATTAACACTATTCAGATGAGAAGATTAGGTTCATCTGTTCATTATGTATAGAGTCTGTCTGAGACGTGTTTAACCTACTGTATCTTAACATAAATAACAGAGACAAGCAGAAAAAAAAACTATATAGCAGCACACCACACCACTTTCAGAACAGTGTACATTTGGATGATCTTGCCAAAATCATTAATAGTAGGTGACGTGATAACAGTTTTACTTATATATTACTCAAAAACTCAATGTTTCCAGGTTTCCTGTTGAAGATATGTAAGGTGAGTCTTATTTGCAATCTTTTGCCTTGCAAAATCTTAATCTAAATGTAATATTTCCACTACTGTAGAGTAGCATTCATGTAACTTGTGAGCTGCCTTTTTTCTGTAAAAGCCCTTTTATTTTTTTACTTAATTCAGTATATACCGAGTCTGTACTGGGGTGGTGGTGTTTGAAAGTGGATTTCATGGTTTATGAAAAAGGACTCAGAGAGGATTACCAGGGAAAAGAAGGACTACAATAAAGATGGAGTCATTTCTTGTTTTGAGTAAGCTTATGGATTTCACTTTAGTTAACATGAGTATTTTAGATATTGCTCATTTGTTTGTCTGTGGCTGAACAAACTTGAAACAATATCACAATATAATTATGTTTAAATCTTAACAAATCTCTTCATATTATGATATGATTAATGACATGTGTTGCCCCGGGTACAATGATCCGTCTTTCTTGTCTATCACCTGCAAACACAGACAAGCTAACCGCAAAGCTCAACTGCAGTGAGGTCCAATTTTAGGCTCTATCTAAGTAGAATTCAAAAAGTGTGTGTGTGTGTGTGTGTGCGTGTGTGTGTGTGTGTGTGTGTGCGCGTGTGTGTGTGTGGGTGTGTGTGTCTCCATCGTCCCTCCTCTCTCCTCCCTCCCGGTTTTAAGCCCAGTGCTGAGCCACTAATGGAGGACAAGCCTGTTAGAGCAACATGCCACGCTTTACTAGCAGCACACCAGGGACACACAGACGGAAAAACTCACACACCCAAACACACAGAGACAGACAGAAAGACTCACACACGTATTCATGCAAAAAGATAACACACAGAAGTGCACCAGAATCACAACGCAAACACACAGATGAATACTCGGGGAAACAACAAGCATTCAGTTCCATAATAGGCAAACGCGAAACACACCCTTACACACATCCCAGTAGGGTACACCGCCATAGCAACAGCCTGCAAACAGCTAATCTATTCAGTGATGCAGCAGTCGTCTCTCAGCGTGAGCAGAGCCTCCAATTATACCTTCATTTGTTTGTCAGTTGTTTTGAAGTCAACATGAAAACCAGGAGAACGGCAGCTTTACGGTTTAAATTCTGTGTAAAGAAAATTCAGAGATTTTCTTCTGAACACATCATACATGTTGGAAAATAATTTCTGAAAACATGATAAAGAGACTGTGAACTTGTTTAGTTAGACCATTAAACTGTTTCTATGTTCAGGATTTTTTGGGCAGACCTGAAATATGACTCAATGGCACATTGGGGCAATGGGTACCTGACCATTTTATCCCATCTCAATACTAATTAAATTCATGGATCAGATTTTGTGGCTGGTAATGTTAACATCCTGTCTCTTTCATTCGTAGCAAGAAACCCCAATTTGACTAATAGGACTTAAGTGTAGGTCACATGTCCGTGGTGTCTGCACCTGTCTGAATATGTGTCCTTTTACAGCATCTTCAGGGGACATGGTATGTGCGCCTCCATACACACCCTCTGGTTCATGTTTGTGCAGCAGTGCAGCGTGCAAAGGGCTGAGTGGAGGAGAATATAGATCATTAATAATTAAATACTCTCTCTGCCAATCACACCACTGTAGACAGATAGAGTCTGATTTTCCATCAGGTCTTTACAATCAAACAAGAGAAATAAAAACTAAGGAAACTAATTTAGCGATGATTACATCAAACCAATGCTATTTTAGCAATAGTTCTGTGTCTCACCTCATGGTCAGATAGTTTAGTAATCAATCCACTGTGATCTGTTTCAAGGACTAAAGAAAGTTATCAGATGTCTCCTTCATTAAAAAAAGCAAAATATGGAGTTATAAACAACCAGCCTGGTGTGTGTGGAGGTTTGTAAGGTTATACTGTAGCAGCCTGGTGTTGCTGCCAGGTGATTTAATGAAGGTAAACACAGACAGCGGCCATGCATAACATCATTGCTTTTGATGCGGCACTTCTCAGAGGCAGCAGATTGATCAACATGTCGTGTCTTTTTACTGGTATGCTTGCTTACAAATGAATACAATGAACACTGCTTCCAGTAGCAGTGTATGAGCATTAATGAAAGCATTTTCTCCATAAAACATGATCTGATTTCACCCAAGTCAGTAAATAAAGTCATCGAATCTGCCATTGTTATGACTGTAAACTGCATATGTGCAGTATGTTAAAGGATACCTTGACAGACATTGCAAAAATAACTAAGGAGGGCGGGGCTTAGCAAAAGGTCAGCTGACCCTTTCTAAGTCACGCCCATTTTAGCATAGACATGCTATGTGCTTTCTTGTCTATGTTGAAATGAAAACCAAATTTGGAGGATGGTTAAAACCTGTCGCTGGGAGCCTGTATAAGCAACATATATTCACATCTTAAGTTTGCAAATGTTAACAAACTAGCTAGATAACCTATATCAATAATTAGTTAGCTCGTTAGCTAGAGTTTAGCTTAAGATGTGATCCTATAAGTCGCTTTCACAGTAAAAAGGAAAAGGTTTACTGAGGCAAAGTCTGTTCAACTGTCACTGGAGCATAGAGCGAAAAGAGGCGGGACTTAGAAAGGGTCAGTTAAAACAGGCAGTGACTGATACAAACATACCATGTCTACCAAGCTCTGCTGAGCTTATATCAAATTACTGACAAAAAATATCACAATTCAAGTAGAAAATATTTTAGGAAATATGGTCTAATGTAAATATCCAACTCATATTCATCTCTTGCTCTAACTCTAACTAACTCTAACTCCAGCTGCCAATCACATTAGAAGATACTTGTGGGGATCTTATCATTAACAATTAACATAATAATAATAATAATAATAATGATAATAATAATGATAATTGGATATTAGACTAAACAGCTTCAGTTGTCATTCAAAACTTTATCAGAATACATTCATTAACCTAGTTATACATTTTTTTGTAATATATCTGATGGTAGACATATTGTTCATCAGTCTGCTTCTAATTTTAAATAGAGGATTGTCAATTTTGGATTGCAGTTTTAAGTGATTATAATTAGACTGTACTTCAAGACTGAGTTTTTTTGTTTTCTGTGTATACAGTCTGGTCGTAATATGACTAAATTTCAAGTACATACAATCATTTAGTACTATAAACAGATAGAGATGGATGATGTCTGCCTTCTGTAAGAAATATGGTAGCTCCAAGGAATAAATTGTTGGCTGTTTTTGAAAGCAGGAACAAAAAAGTACTTCTTTCTGTTTTTTTCACAAGCTTGGCCAAAATGTATGTCTGCATATGGCAGTGGTTTGGACCTCAGGGTTATGCCACTTATCACTCCAATGTAGGAACTAGATGATGAAAGAGAATAGAGACAGAGCTGAGAAGGAGAGAAGGAGCAGGATGTGAGGAAGGAGGGAGGGTTTCAGAGACACAGCAGTGTGTTAACAGGAGCCAAGCATGGCAAATTGGACTGAATTTTCCGCCTGTGCGATTTCAATACACAAACGCGGGCGTACATAACCATGCTTAATAAGTGCCGGGCTAATGCATTGTATAATCTCTTCTAAATTAATATGTTAGACACAATTGCCTGGTAATTAATTCCTGTCACAGCATATCCAAATGAGAAGATTTATTCAGTTCTGTCAATCATAAAACCCTGGAGCCTGAGGCAGATTATTGCCCAGCATGTCGTGGCTGTGTAAGAATGATGATGTGGTTATGTGTGGTAGTATATGTCTGGTATGTATAAACATCCATTACCCAGACCTTTAAAGAGCCAATGACGAGGGCTGGTCATCAAACGAAGGTCATTGTGATGACGGGATGAAGGGAAAGGCAGCAGCAGCCTTTTGTTTTACGACTTCATAAAGAACATAATGTCTCCACGGTCTCTTCAACCGTCCAACATCCACCCACCATTCAGTTTCATGGCTTTTCCTTTCCCACACTTGCCTTTCTCCCTTATTGTTTCTTATGATTCCCTTTAGGTGAAACTGCAGTTACATTACAACCCACACAAAGATTTGCATGAAGACCCACCACATTTTTTTATTTCGGCAATTGAAGTCTTAAATGACTTGTGCCCTCCAGCAGCAGTAAGTGTAAAATTGTGAATAATGAAGTTTACGCATCCAATGATGAATTTTGTGGGATTTGTCAAGCTTACTTTGATTTGTGCAGTTGTTGAATATCTTATGTGTGAATTTCCCCAAATACTATTGTTAACTTGGCTCCTTGTTGTCCATCTTTAATTAAATATCTTCCTCATACATCCTGCTTGTAAAATAACCATGCAGATGATACACAAATTTACATTATCATATCACCAGCAGACTATAATCCCATACAAGTGCTGAGTAAGTCCATTGAACACATCAACAATTGGATGTGGAAGAATTTTCCTAATTATTAAACTAAGATAAAGACTGAAAATTTGTTTTTGGCGCTAAGAAAGTATTATTCAGAGGAACGAGTCAGAGCTCAGCTTCAAACAGTGATATTAAAAATTACAAACCAAGCTAGAAATCTTGTTGTAGTCATGGATCAGAATTTCAATACTCACATTAAGATAATTACAAAGTCAGCTGAAGAATATATCAAGAATTAAAGGACTTATGTCTCAGCAGGATTTTGTAAACTTGCATGCTTTTATCTTCAGTTGACTTGGAGAGCAGCAGGTAATTCAGAATGCTGCTGCTCCTCACTAAGACCAAAAAAGTCAACTACATCACTCCAGTTCTAAGGTCTTTATACAGGCTTACTGTCTGTCAAAGAATCGATATAAGAAATTTGGACCGCCTTGTTGTTGTTGAAATGTGTTTTTCAAAAAAAAAAAACTTGCCTTGCCTTACATGATACCAACTGATTATACAGTTTAATGTATTTAGTGACACAAAGAAGTCATGTGAACACATCAGTGACACAGTGGAAAAAGACTTTATTGACCACTGACTACATCTGCAAAATATTTGACTTTTTACCACAAAATTGTGTCAAAATTTGATAGCTGTGGGCAAGTCTATAGAGCCTACAAACACATGTGAGTCACTAAGTAGAAAACACCAGATTGTTCACTTACTGTATTTCCACGTAACGCTCTTCAGGACCTGTGGTGATCAAAGTAATTTTTTTGCAGCTAAAAATGGCAGGTGCTTTTCTGAAAACGCTCAGCTGGGAGCGCCTGAGAGCATTTTAGAGGCGCAGCATTTTTTCAGCTGAGACGCTCTGCTTGGCATGAAATGGAAAATAGGTGAAAATAAGTTACTTTATGTTTTGCAAGTTTGATATCAACAAATACTGAATGTAAAATAGTTGAACAAGTGTAAGTATGTGACACTTCCATTGAAAACAATTCAAAACATACACTGGCCTCAGGAAAAAAACTGCTATGTTGGACACAACCCCTAGAATATAAGCCGTCCCTAACCTGTGGATCGTGCCAAGGCATTTTGACAAGGGTATGCAAGAACAGAAGATGAGAATGACTGATCAATTAATTGAAAAAATAGTCCAACGGTGAATTGATAATAGACACAATTGTTGCAGCCCTATTTAATAGTAACTAAGCCAGACAACACAAACAGAAGGAAACAGACAACTGTTCCCCAATTGCTGCTCCTGCTGTGACTATTACACACATACGAACAGACAAGAACTTATCCCACATACACACAAACACACACACACATGCAAGTACAGTTTGTGCCCACACAGAGCCAAAAGATATTTCACTTTTCAACTATTTGTTCATGCTTGGTGCTGGTTTGAAAACATGTCACACACAAACACACACAAAGACACACACAGGCCTGCAGGCATGTGGTTTTTCTTTATTAAAAACCAGAAAGCGCAATTAGCAGCAGAATACGCTTAACCCTGTAGCACTCCCTCAGCTCGAGGATATATTGCTTCTTCCTCTCCATTATTAAAAATATCACAGACATGCGAGGAGGAGGGGAGCAGACAGGAAATATCACAGCCACATGTTTAGCAAGTGGAGGTTGGGAAATGTGTTGTATTTAGTGGTAGGAAAGCAGGTGTTACTTTGTGTGTGTGTGAATGGGAGACTAAAGGCATCTTTGTCTATAAACTGTGTGTGAACATTTGGGATGTTGTGGAGGCGATGTGAACTATTACAGCATCCCTCTCTGACTGACTCCATTAGCATATTGCAACTTCAACTCTGACTATGACAGTAGAAGAACAGAAGAAGAACTAACAATGAAAAAAGAAGGTTCAGTCTTGAGTCTTGATTATAAATATTTCTATTAAATTCATTGCAAGGCTGTGCATAGAGTCCAACATTTAAGTCCAAGTTGGACTTCTTCACTGCAAACTTACCATTACCATATAAATGTTACTGTACATGTACACTCAACAAAATACAATTTTGCTTGCTCAAATTTTGTTCACATTTTTTGATAAGTCTTTTTAACTTAATCTCATGAAAAATGTTTCTATTTATTTATTTTTGTTAGTATATATCAGTATGTATATGAGAATGAGTCAATGCTATGGAATTGTATTGTTCTGATGTGTTTTTAATGACTTGACCTGCTGGCAATTGGCTTCGTGCATTTAATCAAGCATCACGTCACTGACCCAGTACACCTTTAGAGTAACCTTAAAATAGCTGACTCATCACACATGCTTCATTTGTACTGCGGAAAGTTCAAGATAGGCAGAAACAGTCACACTTTTGCACTCCTGCACATTTCTCATTGTCTGTACAGCCATGAGTTTAATAGAAATATTTGAAATTAAGACTCAGGTCTGAACCGTCTGTTTTCTATGCGAGTCTTTCCTTGCTGCCATGTAACTTATCCCCTGACTTTACAGAAGAAGACAATCAAAGGACAGTTTTTTTAAATTAATAGTCCATATATTGTAAGACCCAGAGTTGATTTTTTTTAAACAAAAATAAAACCTGCAATATTTCAAATTAATCTTGTGTCACATTTGTCAATAGATAATTATATGCTGTGTTAGTGTTTTAATGAACTGTCAGATGGGCCAAGGACAATTTTCCACTGATTTCTAAAGTTGCTCCTCTTCCACTCTGTTGCTTTATTATAGCATGTGGTGTCTATATAAATCAGTCTTTGTGTTCAAGTGACAAAATAACAAAATGTTTTCCTGACCTACACAGTGAAGTCTGGCCCCAATTCGACTAATATGTGAAGGTGAAAACAAACTTTTGCCCTTGTCAGAAAGCATGAAGGCACGGGGATGTAATTTACTATTATAACAGGTCGACTGAACACTATTTCTATTGTTTTCCATTGCTGTTACTGTGTTGTATGCAAAGTTGTTCCTGTGTTATTTCCAGGCCTTTGGGTCCACCATGTTGTTCATGGTTCACAGCTTGTGGTTTCACCTCTGTTTCTTTCAGCCAGACAGAAATTTTCTGCTGCAACCTGATGTGCAGTTCAGTGATCCAGCTGTGACTCACACAGCAGAACATGGTGTCTGTGTCGCCTCCTTCTGTCAGGGCCAGAGACACAGAGAGAGTTTGCGTGATGCTGTCCACCTTGAGTCCAGGTTACGTGCACTACAGCCTGTGGGGAGGAGGACTTTGTGTTTGTGATGAAGTTCTCTGTAGACAGGAGAGAGCTCAGGCCTCAGGCCTGCCCCAGGGTCCCACTCAGCTCAGTTAAACTTTTTAGGCTTTTTGGTGTATTTGTATTCATATTGCAATAATATTGCAAGCCCACAGGACAGAAACAATACTGGGTTGTTCAGATATTTGACAGTCTGATGTTGTATTTAATCATTCAGGGACAGAAAGTTGTAAAACTTGATAAATTTATTTCTTTGAAAATTATGGTAATTAGTATAGTAAACTGTTATCATAATTAACATTTCTGCATGAAAATGTTTAAAAACAGCAGACATAAGGATATTGTTAAATTGAATACTGACATTATCCCAGATGTTTCCAACAATGGCCAAGGTGATTATTACTATTTTTCTCATTCGCCTTGACTCAATTCTCAAATGGAAATTACTTTTTTCAAAGCATTAAGTTCAAATCTCTGAACAATTACTTTGTTGTTTAAGCAAGTGCAATTGCACAAGAACCATTTGCACATGGCTTGTCAGTCAAAGCTGATGAGTTGATTCTCAGTGAAACTGTCAAACTCTTCACAACCTCGAAACATTCTTTCATCCTTTGAGCCACCACATGCAAAATGATCAATTTAAGTATCAAAGTCTGTCAGACGTAGATGTATGTTGTATATTCCAAGAAAAATGACATGGGATGTTTGTGATGTTGGCAAATTGGCAAATGACATTTACATGAAAGGCTAAAGGTAAATTTTCTGTTTGCAGTACATGTAAACAGGTATATACTGGGGGGTAAATGGTAAATGGTAAATGGACTGTATTTATATAGCGCTTTTCTAGTCTTGTAGACCACTCAAAGCGCTTTGACAACTACAGGTCACATCTACCCCATTCACACACACTTTCACACACTAATGACAGGTGGCTTCTTCTGCTACAGAAGACCCAACCTGTGCATCAGAACGCATTCACGCACAGTCATACACCGGTGGCGCAGCACCGGGAGCAGTTCGGGGTTCAGTGTCTTGCCCAAGGACACTTCGACATGTAGACTAGAGGAGCCGGGAATCGAACCACCAACCCTCCGATTGGGGGACGACCCGCTCTACCACTGAGCCACAGCCGCCCCAACTAAACCCAACTAAATTCAGTTTATCAACTCTTTGAAATGAGGCTGAGAATTAACTTTTCTATTTTCAGATCAACTGGATCAAATTTACCACTACATCCCCTCATGAAACACACATACACAATTTTACTGTACACATACAAATGTCCATATCCTTTTGTGTGTACTACAGTATTGTGCAGTATTGACTTTTCCCAGTGACCTTTTACCTACGATTGAAATCTGAATCTACAATCAGTGCGATACACAATATCAGTAAATGAAGAATATCATTACAGTATACATTCAAAATAGAGATACAGAGATTGTTTATAAGAAACATGGGGTCCAGGGTTGAGTGCCATCAGAGTGAAAAAAACAGCTAAACCTTTTGACCAGTACAGCTTACACAATGACAAAGCTACTTTCCATTTTGGTGGTGCTGGTCAGTTTACTAACGCAAAAACTAGGTTTTTAAGCATGAATGAAATGTTTTTGGTGAGTTACTACCTTTTGCACACATGCAAGTTGTGATGTCCCATGAAACAATTGTGACAATTGCACTGGGAAAAAAACGATTATTTAAAACATACATTAAGAATCGGTATCTTAATCAGTATCAACATCAAAACATCAGAGACAGTCTTTTTTTTTTTAGAAGGGCATCAAATAAAATGAGTAAAATACTGTAATGTGAATTTTATCGTTCAGGTTTCACTGCAGAGCTACAGCTCAAGATCACTTCACTTCACCCCTATAAAATTCCCTTACCTCCTGCTCTCTCTGCTGCAGCCCATGTTGCCCATCCACCACCATGCATTAAATATCCTCAACCTGCCACCATCCTGACTACAAAACACTCTGAATGCCTCAGATCTCCTCAGTCAGCCTTTCACATATTGTATCTAAAAACCCTTTCCTCCAACTGTTGGTTTTCTCGAGATAGAAATAATTAAAATAGAATGTGAGATTTGTAAATGAAACATTCACATAGCCCGAGGCTCTGCACCAACCAGTGGAGCTGAGGAAGACTCGAGGATGTGCACTGATACGTCTTGAAGATTAAAAAGGTGATTTTAGCCGCACTTGCACAGATACTGCAGCAGCCAGTGATGAGAAACTGGGATAAGATGTTTACATCCACAGATTGTTTGTTTCTGAGTAACCGAGCCAGCATACTTCTCTAAACCAGGATAAGGAGGACATGATTACATGTACAAACATGAACTGTATCCTCCAAAAACAGCAACCAGGACAGTTTTAAGATTTTATGGGACTAGTAGCAGATTATTTCAACTTCTGTGCGCTTATTTTACATTTTTGTGGTCTTAACTTTATGTGTTGACTTTGTCTATGTACAATTTCACTTCACTGCCATCAAGAGGGCTGTATTTTGTACCATGTGCTCATATTTAAATGTGCTCTCCTCCATGTCAGCCATGCAAAACAAGGAAAAAACATTATTCTTTATAGAAAAACATAATATTAGTTAAAGTATTTGTGAATAGAAATTACTAGAAATGTAACCCTGCAACTTGAAGCCCTGATTAAATGATAGAAACACTGATAAAATTCCTCTCCTCTCTCTAACCATTTCTCTTCCTGCTCTCCTTCCAATCCTTCTCTGTGCCAAAACAACACAACACAATAATAAGATTACAACACTGAGTGTGTGGTGTGTGGAGCTGGACAGCGATGCACAGATTTTAAAAGGTTGTGTGGTAGACACACACACACACACACACACACAGCTTTTATATTTTCTCCTCTTATGGTGTTTGGTGGTTTTAGCCAGAAACCGAAAACATGGAATTACACTGGAGATCCACTTTACTGTGAAATCTTTTTCTCTCTGTGTCTCTCCTTGCTTCCCTTTTCTCTCTTTTTTGTCTTAATCCTCTTTGTGTCGTTTTAATAATTTCTCTCATTTTCTCTGTCTTGCTCTTTATTTGCAACAATAGTTTGGACAAAGAAAGGAATAAAAAAGGCAGACTTGAAGGCAAAAGAAAAACAAAGAGTAGGAATAGTAGGATGAGGTGGAGCACAGGCGGTAGAACTAGGACTGGTAGTAGGAGGAGAGGCAGGACTGGAATTAGTAGTAGGAGCAGGATGAGCAAGAGGAGGACAAGGACTAGAAGTAGGAGTAACAGAACCAGGAGAAGGACGAGCAGTAGGAGTAGTAGTATGAGAGGACAAGTAGTAGTTCAAGGAGGTGAGGGTGAGTGGTAGGGATAGGGGGATGAGGAAGAGTCGTAGCACTTGAACTGGTAGAGGGAGCAGAGAGAGGATGAGTAGCAGGAATAGGATTAGTAGTAGGAGTAGTAGAAGCAGGGGGAGTACAAGTAGTAGGAGTAGGACTAGAAGTAAGAGCAGGAGAAGGATGAGTAATAGGGCTAAGACTAGGTAAGAGCAGGAGAACGGCGAGTGGGATTAGAACTAGTAGAAGGAGCAGGACTAGGATTAATAGTAGTAGAAGCAGTAGGAGTACAAGTAGCAGTAGGACTAGAAATAAGAACAGGAGGAAGATGGGTAGTAAGGCTAGGACTCCAGGTGAGAGCAGGAGAAAGGTGAATAGGATTAGGACTAGTAGACGGACTATAAAACCAGGACTGTACTATGGCTAGGATGAGGAAGAGTCATACGACTAGGACTGGTAGAGGGAGCAGGGAGAGGAATAGGAATGGGATTAGTCGTAGGAGTAGTAGTAGGAGTACAAAGTATGAGTAGTAGGACTAGTGCTAGTAGTATAAGCAGGATGATGAGCAGGGGGAAAATGAGTAGTAGGACTAGGACTAGTCGTATGAGGTGGAGAATTAGTAGGAGGAGGAGGAAGGGATGAGTGGCAGGACTAGGACTAGTAGAACAAGTATAGGAGCAGGAGGAGGACACGTATTAGGACTAGAGCGACTAGAAGGAGCAGGAAGAGGATGACTAGTTGGATTAGGACAAGTAGTAGAAGTAAGACAAGGCGAGCAGGACTAGTAATAGAGTAATTCTGGAGGTATTACAGTAATAAAATAAGTGGTAGATGGAGTAATAGAATAGATGTTTATGATGGAAGTAGTCCTGTTAGTGAGTGACCCGACTTTATAAGAATGAAACATGATGATTGTTCCATATTATTGTTTAATATTGAATCCCTCTGATGTTGCATGTGAATGTGTTAAGAGCCTTTTATAGGCAATCAGAGGCAGTATTGATCCATACTCCTCCAAACCCCACCCCCACAACACACACACTTAGACTTTCTCTATCTCCTTCACTCCAGCTCCCTCCTCCTTCCTCTCTTCCTTCCTCTGTTCCTCCAGTGGCAGACTGAGCTGTAAAAATCAATGGGGAAAATGTCCTGGAACAGCCGATCTAGAAGCCATCTGGCCCTTGTTGTCCTCAGAGACCAGCAGTATGTCCCCCGGGGACGAGACACAAGGAGAAGAAGCTGAGAGAGAGAGAGAGAGAGAGAGAGAAGAAGCCCAAGCGCACAACAACACAAAGCAAGTGTTAACTCAATAACACATACATTCTCAGTGTGGGCTACACAGCATGTGGCTGTTACATAAGAGACAGATAGGCAGAACCATATAATAGAGAGTCAGACTATAGTATCACACTCAAAACCTAAAAAAAAACTTGTTTTCTAAGCTTAATTTAAGAACATTTGGTCCAGTCCTTCAATATTCAAGGTGTGTGATGTGCAGCAACTTAATTTACTACTAACTTTGTCTCCAGCCGTGCCTGTTGCGACTTGGATTCATACGTTATCAGAACTAAATAAGCAAAAAATAAAATAATTAACTCTCATGTAAAGTTCAACCCTCACTTTTTTATTGAACTTGGACAGGCTGTAGAACAGTTTTAATGTCTCTCAGGTGACATTTTGACATTTAATAACACCACCTCCATCAGTAGTCAAGCTGCTCAATGCCAAAACAGAGTGTGTGAATGTGTCACTCTTCAGGTCTTGTCAAAATTAGACCCGTGTTGTCCAGGACATCACATTTGAGTTTCACATTTTGACCTTTAATTATTGCATCCTCATTAATCCAATTAATGTAAGTTGTATAAAAGTAGCTGGATGTGTGTTGGTCACACTAATAGTGTTAGAGGTGAAGGTGGGTTTTGGGAAATGAGGTGTGATTACAGAGAGCAGAAAGTTACTGATGATGAATAAAATAAGAATAAATGAACCAAAAGAGAAAGAAAAGGGAAAGAAAGGAAAACTGGTGGATTGTTGTAATTTAATTCAAAGCAAAAGCATTTGAGTTTGACTTTAAGCTCAAAAATGTACTAAGGCCATTTTTTTGCACAGTTATAGTAATGCATTTGACCCAGACAGATATGATCACTATATAAGTGGTTTCCACTGTAATGATGGTGTTTAGAGTAGAGTAGCATGTTCCGGTTTCTAACATCTCGATGAACAAAAAACATGAAACACTATTTCATGACACAATTCCTTGAAAAAACATTTCTGCTTTTTGTGAATTTCCTTTTTTTTGAACTGATGTCATCTTTCACAGTTTGCAGAGTTTCACAACTTGGCTTTGTTTTTTTTTCACAGAGCATTCATTATTAGCAGTAACAGAAAGTAACTAAATATATTTATTTATGCGAGAGCATTTTCACCGTGTGGTTTGCTTCTTTTACTAAAGTAAAGAATCCAAAGATTTCTTCCACCATTGACAATAAATAGCTAGTAATATTTTCTTAGTTTATACAGAAACGTTGGACAAAAGTGTGCATTAACAGAGTGACAACAAATAGTGGAGTAACACTTTATTATAACCATCATTAATAAATTGTAAATTGATAGTTAATTCAACTTAAGTTAACACTTTTTCACAGTTAATAAACTCTGAAGCTATAATTGATCATGTTTACTAACTAGTAGTAATACTAAGCTAATGTATGTTTTATCATTAGTTTGTGTAATATTAAATAAATAGTTAACACTTTGTTAATGGCTAATAATTAGTATGTAAACCATCTATGAACATTATTTGGATGGCTATTATAAAGCAGTTGATGAATACTTTCCGTACTTACATATGTAACTCATGTAAGTTTGTTGTGTACCTGAGCTTAGGCAAGTAACGTACTTATTTTAACCAGCCAGTTTTTTTCCCAGGGTAGTGAAGTCATGATGTTCCCTACACTGACTCTCATTTCACTAGTACCCGTTGCTTTTGTTGGTTTGGGTTGGTTATGAGTGAGACTGGTTAGGGTAAGAATATCACCAATCAGAGGCAGAGTATGGTGGATCATTCCTACTTCATCCTGGGATAAAATATCTCAAGGGGTACTTACAGCATGATAGTTTGAAGCATACAGCCACTGACCAAGCTGCTGTATTTGATGTGCTGGAAGTGAGAACATGATGTCTATGTGGATGCTTATTGTAAAGTTGCAAACTGATGTTTACAATATTTGGTTAATAAACAGCTGTGTAGTGCATCTGCAAAAATTACTGGTGGCCATTAGAAAGTTGCAACTGAAATTTATACTATTTAAAAACTGGGTAATAGTTCATCTCTAAACATGGATGGTCATTATAAAGTTACAACTGACGTTTTTGAATGGCATAAAGGATAGCATAAACAAACGATGGTATAAACGTTATTTGAATGTTTGATAACAGTAGAATAACTAGTAACTAAAGTTTAACTAACAATGACTTTGCTATTTACTAATGATGGTTATATAATGAAACAAAAATACACATGACCGTGGATTTATGCTCCAGAAATGGACAAAAGGGGGATAAACTGGTGTAAACTGAACAGGTGGGAGGATCGTGTTGAGCTCTTCCCTCCACTGCGTCCCTGCTCTCCGCACACACATCACCACATGAAAACCACATGGAGGAGTCTCTGCGGTGAAGCTGTCACACCTCAGAAAAACAACAACACAGGAGCATCTTATCTACAGCATCACCGCTGCTGCTTCTGACACTCAGCTGCTTCTCTCTCTGAAGAGTCATACAGCTGTTTACAACGTGTTTTAGTCGCTGTTTCCTCAGCAGCAGCTTTCGCGGTTTCCCTCCTCTCTGCCTGCCTGTGCAGCCCGTAATGACTGAAAGAGGAATGCTGCTGCTTTTATATAGGCCTCTAAAAATAACTCACCCCTCACTGCCATCTAAGGCCGGACTGACAGCCCTCTGCAGCCAATGGCGTCTCTGTTTCCCTGAACGCTCCGCCCACTCCCTCAGTCTCAGCGCCTCCTTAATTGGACGTCAGTGACATCATCAACCCTATTTACCTTATTAGGTCACGCATGAAATTGATTGGCAGGTGGCTCCTCCCCTGCCTCCCTCCCCTCTCACGCCGGTCGCCTGGATTGCAGCGGGGTCCAGTCTGCTGCTGCTGGAGGAGCAAACCTGGCAACCTGGCACTTTGTACGGAGCCCGACTGGCAATCTGGCAATGCGGAAATAGATCTGGCACCCCCGAGCCCGGACTGAGGAGAGAGGCGTGACAGAGCGAGCAGAGAGAAGAGGGGATTGCACTGACAAAGATAAAATAATCAACTCTTTCTTTCCTGTTTTTCTTTTTTTAATTAAAGTGCTCAGGTGCGCTCATCTGCACCAGCTAGAGATTTTTTTTCCAGCATTTGTTTGTTTTTTTCTCATTTGACAAGTCTGAGAAGAGGAAAGATTTTTATCGTTTGGATTCCGGACTTCTTTACTGAGTTTTCCTGTTTTTTTGCATCAAGCATGGATGTGTTGGCGAATTACAGTATTTTCCAGGAACTCCAACTCGTCCACGACACTGGTTATTTCTCTGCGATGCCTTCCCTGGAGGAGAACTGGCAGCAGGTCAGAGATGATGCGTTGTCTCTTCTTTTCCGGGAAACTGAAAGGGTTAGAAACTGGGATAAAATATGTATATATGTGTGCGCTGCTTGGTGTTTTCTGTGTTTGGGGTGGTTTGCATCAGTAGAGCGCTCCGGAGCGGCAGCAGCAGCCCCGTGTAGTTGCGTCTTTTTTTTTTTTTTTCGCTCACATGGCGCACGGCGAGGTCCGCTGACAGGAGAAAACACACACACACCAACACACACACACACACACGTAGGGGGAGTGGGTAGAGAAGGGAGAGGATACAGCCTGAGCTTTACGCACTAATGGCACTAATGGCACAAACAGCGTTTTAAAAACACTCCGACCATCTTTACATTTACGCACACACCCCTTACTATAAACGAATGGACTCTTAAATTTATCTTAACCATACTCAAGGGTTAATTAAAGCCCTTAATCATTAATGTAAAAGCAGGAGCGTGACGCTGTTGTCCTGTGAAATCCCTCATGATATATATTTTCAGTAACACCTAAAAGGTTTTTAAACGCAGCTGGAAAAAAAAACTAAAACTAAAACGTAGGTGGTCAAGCTGAAAATGATGCTTTTCCTTAATGATGGGATAGATAAGAGGTTTGTGGCTTCACTTTAGTCTGTTAAGAGTTGAATTGGCTGTTCTACTTCTTACTTATCTCATGCATATTTTCCTCATTAGTGTTCAGAAATATTGCTGGATAAAACTTTAAAATGCAGGTGATCAAGTCGAAATATTCTTTAAAGGTTGAGGTTTCGGATATAAGAGGTTTGTAGAATGACTTTGGTCTGTTAAGGGTAAAATTTGGCTGCCTTACTTCTTACTTATCCCATGCATATTTCCCTTATTAGTGATAAGAAATACTGTTGGATAAAACTCTAAAATGCATGTGGTCAAGCTGAAAATGTTCCTCAAAGGTTGAAGTTTTGGATATAAGAGTTTTATGGTTTCACTGTCTATTAAGGATCAAATTCAGGTGTTTTGCTTCTTGCATATCCCATGCTTATTTCCTTTATTAGGGTTAAGAATAAGAATACTGTTGGATAAAATGTAAAATGCTGGTAAAATGCAAGCTGAGCATGTTGCATTTCTTAAAAGACAGGATAGATGAGAGGTTGTGGGGTTCACCTTGGTCTGTTAAGAAGCAAATTCAGCTTTTTTGCAAGTAACTTATCCCATGTATGTTTCCCTTATCAGTAATATGAAGCACTGTTGGATAAAATACAGGTGGTCAATCTGATAGTGCTGTTTTCTTTTTCTTTGTAGCTTTCCTTTAAATTTTAAGTCCTAAAGCTGAGGGTTTTTACCAGGCAGAGACAGGGTTCCATTTATCTGGGCTCCACATTTATTTGATGAGTATCAAATTTAACTGTTTTACCCCTTTAAGTTGGGTTATTTGATTAATATTTTACCTAACGTGATTATGAAAAGTTCAAGGAGCTGTAGGGTTAAAAACAATTGTTTTTGTTCAACTTTCTGTCAAGGTGCGAATGTTTTTTGTCCTGTTACATTGAAAGAAGGGGACTTTATGCTGTTACTTGGTTTTCAAAATGACTAGCCTGATCGATAGACTGGTCTGTCAGCCTGATATCTTTGGATAATCACACACACACACGCACACACACACACTCACACACATGGCCATGGAAGATGGACACATGCCTAATAGCTAGTGACTTGTCCTTAAATAATATATCCACATCTGCCACTGTTTGTTTGCAGATAATCCTGTTGAATTATGCATCATCACCCACTATAGAACATTTAGACTCTGCATGAGAGCCCACAGACTGTCTCATAACCTTTAAGATGTAAATCTTTACTGTACATGCATTTAAATAGATTAAGGGGAAGTTATGATTTTATTTACATATAACACGTCTGTGGCGTGAGAAAAATATTGAATTTGCCCTTTTTCTGTAATCACAACTTCAGTAAAGGCCTCAAAATCTGAATAAGGATATAAAACAGTTGTAGACTCAAAATATTATACAGTACACCGTATGTGGTGTGTTTTAGGAGGAGAATTTAATAATAGAGAATCAGGGGACACCATTAGTTTCCCTCAAGTTTCTACCCTTGAACCTGAGAAATGCAAGCTGTTAATTGGAAGCCATCTTCAGCTTGTGTGTGAGTGTGTTTTGTGGTGTGTTGCCACCTGCTATTTAATGTTCAGCAAACCAATACAGGCCAAGTCTCCCAAAGCACCCCTGCATGGGATGACATCTACTTCAACGATCGTTGGACCATGTGTGTTTATAGTCCTGAATGAAGCTCAGACTGCATTTCTCCTCCCTGACTGTCTTACTGACACAAATTCACACTGCCTTGTCCTATTTTTAGTCCAAACAGCACATAGTTTCATCCCCTGTAACCTATTTTTTCTGTCTGTAAGCATATTGTTAATTGATTGAGAGGTTCATAGAGTTTCAGGTTTTGATGTCATGTCTCATTTTCCACAGAATGGCTGGAAAAGCTGCTTAAAATGGTTCTTAGAGACAGGAATGTAGACCTGGGGGAAAGTAATTCCACTCAGTTTATCTGCACTTTTATTTGCAGAAAAGTTTAACAGAGCCTAACAAAATACTGTTTAACTAAACATGAGAGTGTTGCATCGTTTGAAATTTGACAGCTATGCTTGCAATACTTGTACCAAAAGTGAATGACAACACGTGTTTTGTGTGGATGCCTAAAATGACAAGCTGGATCTCTTCAATTTTTTCTTTATTTGGATCCCAGTAAAGGCTAATTTATGCTAAATGTTCAATATGAATATGGAGATAGACAGAGCCTTTTGTTGATGCTCAGCGCTCATTTCGGACGTATTCTGCACTTTTTCTGAAAGCTTACAGATAGCTAATAGTTCAAAAGGACACAACGAAGATGTTTTAAAAATGTGAAAGTATTAGAAATTACATTTGTTGTCACTTATTCAGTGAAAAGAAATCTCCTTCCACATGTCGCGATGTATTTAATGTCTGCACTGACCACTGCCCTCTACCATGCCTCCACTTTTACGTCTTTTTCAAGACCTCAGCTTCCTCCAGCATCCCCACGTTTGTTGTTGTCAGAAACTTTTGACTCTTCTTCTTCTTAGGAGTAACATGAGGGATGCATAGAAGGGATATCATGTACTTTCATACATAAATGTGCATAAATGAGCATTTGTTACCTTGTCAACAATAGTGGCAATGAAGGGTACTGGGGTAATTGAAAGTTGTCTTCTTTAAGGGGCACTCTGCATGTCCAGTACAGAGACTGGTCCAAGACATGTTTAGCCTCACTTAGTGCTTAAAACAGGGGAAACTGCTAGCTGAACTGTAGCCTATAAAAGTTCCCATCCAATCAAATGACTACATGGAGTTATTCATGGTGACAAACCCACAGACAATTATCACCAACTTTGAAGCTTCTCGGTCTCTTTTAGCCTGTAGTTTTGGTTTTACGGGACATTGAGGCTACTTTATGGTACAGTGTCAGTGTTTCCAGCAGCAGCAGGCAGCTGTTTTCAGCAAATAAGCTGTGATAACCCACTGTACATACCTGCCAGCACCAAACAACAGACTGACACATTTAATGACAAGCTGGTGAAGAAAGTGGAGTATCCAGCAGCTAAAGAGACAGATGTTTTTGTTAGGAGTTGTCGGACCAAAGCAGAGCAATTCAGAGAGTGAATGCTAACGTTGCTTCAGGGCTACTGGATGCAAAAGAAGGCAGCTGTTTGCTAATAGCTTAGCCATAAACATTTACAAAAGCATATTTTGTTAAGATGCCTGTCTGTCTGCTTGATATGGGGTTCGTTTAGGGGCAGATTTAGAAACTAATGGAAGGCTATTCTTTCCTCTTCTTGTGGTGGAAGCTAGCAGTTCTGCAGTCTCTGTGCTAAGCTAGGCTAACAACATCCTGGATCTCATCTCTGTACTGAACAAACAGTGATGAAACTGATAGAAATTGTCTTATTTGAACCCTGCTACATCATCAAACCAGCACCCAAAAATGGCACAAGACTAAATGTTACTACTTCATGGACATATCTGATTATGTTTGTGAATGTAGCTTTTAAGGAAACATCTCAATATCACTCATACGCAATACTATGTGTGTTTTCATACTCTCCAAAGAGAGCATTTTGATGTAAGTTCAGTTTTACGGATTTTGGAGTGGAAAATGTTGGTTATTGTGGATAAAAGGCCAAAACTGAGAGGAAAAGATGTGTTTTCTCAAATTTATCTGCACTATAGTGGGGACAGTCACAGAGAGGGACAAACACACACACACACACACACACACACACACACACACACACACACTGCGACCAGGCACACCCACATTTTTTCCACTCTTGTTCTTTCTGTCTCCCTCTATCCCCTCATTCACTCCATCACACACACACTCACACACACATACACACACACACACATGCTCGGCTGGCATGCACTAATGGAAAGCTATGGTCTGGCAGGACTCATCCCGCCACTTTCGACAGTAATTGGCCGTTTGCTGTCAGACGGACAGAGAAACACACACACACACACACACACACACACACGCACAAACAAACAACCAGATTTGTGTGTGTCATTTATCTTGCCTGTGTGTCCCTGCATCATGCTCCTGGTCTTTGTTTCCTTGTACAAGCTTCTTTTATCAGCTGCTTTGCATCATGGCTAAACATGTGGAAAACACACACACACAAACCACACACCATGCACACACACATGCTATCTCTTGCCTGTCTATCAGCCTTGTTGCCTCTGACAGTACGGGCCCATGTTCTGCATATAATTGCTGCATCTCTGCAGGTTTGGAATGATGTGATGGGCTTTAGGGATTTGTGTGTGTGTGTGTGTGTGTGTGTGTGTGTGTGTGTGTGTGGAGTGTCCAAGGATAAAATGGCAAACCCAGACTTCCCAATTAGATATAATCCATTTAGTTCAAAGCAGAGCCCTGCCAAAGTCTGATGGGAAAAATAAGAGTGAGCAGAAACAAAGGGATGATGAGGGTTAAAAGTGAGGCAGAAGTGGTTGTCATATGGTTGTTGTGAATACAGATCTGCATGTACAGAGTAAACGGACACTGCATGCAGGTAACCAGCCTCATTTAGAAGCCCAGCAGTGCTTTAAACTGGCTCATTCTCTCACTGTCTCTGTCTCATCGTGTCTCTTAATTTATGTACTCTGTGTGTCTGTAGTTCTTTTCAAGCTGATTGATTTATTTGCTGCGGTGTCGTTACAGCGCTATGCTATACCAACCAGCTCTGTGTTACTGATATACAGTGTCTCCATTAGTCTTGGCAGACCTGCAGCCTATACAGCCCTGCATCTTTCTACAGAGTACATTCTGTCAGTATTGTACCTGCTGGTTAATGATCGCACAAACCCAACCATTGTTGAATCATTCAAGAACACAACACAAAAGATTTATTTTCTCTTCTACACCTGCTTGTACATTTTATAAGTTTGATGTGTTTTCTGTACATAAAGTGGGTTTTTGTTTGGTTTGTTTTGTTTTGTTGCCACTATTTAAACATTAAAAATTAGACAAGATTACATGCACCAACAGATGAACAAAGATGTTGATCATAACAACTACTGCAACTACTAAACCTAAACTTAAACTACTTTTAAATCATTTTATCATTTTATAAATCTTTTATCACAATGTGAGTCTGGAATCTCACATTGTTACACAGAGGTACAACCAAACTGACTCTGAGTAAAGTGCAGGTGTGTTTCATCTAGGGAAGGGTAGGCCAGTCGTCACGTAGGCAGGCTGAGGATGTGCTTTAAGGAGAGGATATGAAACAACTGTTGAGGTGGAATCAGGAACATGGTAAATTCCTAAGGAAAATCATAGTATTTGGTCACGAACTATTGGGGATTTCACTCAAACAGCAAGTGATTGTCATAAAATGACTAGTGTTTTCAAAAAACATATTGATTTATTGATATATATCCATTCTAAATATTTGAAATGTTTTTGATACTCATTTTACACGGAACTGATACACCAGTGAGAGCTGCAGCAGAGCTTCACTTGATAGGGAAGCACTTTGACTATGGTCACAAGTAATTTAGCTCAGATGCTGTTGTGGTTAACACACAGTATGATTAAGTTTACTTAGTTATGTGAGGTTTCTCATTGTCAGATTATAGCCTTGTTATATTTATTTTAAATAAAAGTCTAAAAGTTTATGCTCTCAGTGTTTTGTCAAGTTTTCCTTGTGATATTGAATATCCATATTTTTAAAGCCGTTGTATTGAGTTTAGGAATTTCAGCACTGTAGCAACACTATAAATGACAATCATGGCCAATGAACTGTAGCATTGTACTGTATTATATGGCCAAAAACTACATGAGAATACTATAACTGTGTAGTCTGTAATTAAATACCTAAACTACATGACCCAAAGTATTATTATTATATTGTAAAAGCTACTGAGATTTGAATGTAGTTAAATTACGACCCTACTACTGCAAACTGTAGTTAAACTAGTAATTAAACTCCATGCAGTTAACTCCTCCTCAGCACTGACCATGTCCATTCTTTCCCCTTCCTCTCTTCTCTAACCTGTTAACCTACTGCAAGGACCAGTGCATGAACTGGGTTTTCTCTGTCTCTCTTTCTCTCTCTATTTCTCCCTGTGGCTCGAGGCTGGCCCTGGGAAGTTTGACAAGATAATGAATTGCCATGCATGCTGCAGTTTTTCACATTTCACAGCCCAGTAACTCTGTATGTAGGGATGGAGGGGAGGATGGAGGGGACGGGGGGCAGCGGGATGATAAGTGGAGGAAAGGATGAGAGAGAAAGAAAACACCAGCAGACACAATGCATGAGGTGAGATGAATAAATGCAGGTGAAAGTTAGACCCTTTTTCCATATTTATTCACTCCACCTTCTTTTTGTCTCCCTCGCCATCCATCCTGTGTAACCACAGACATGCACACAGACACGCACACACACAGAGTTATGTAATTGTCTGTGGTGCACAGCTGCTTCCTCATAGTCGCAGCAGACAAAAAAAAGAGGAAGACGATGGAAAAAAGAAAAGAATGGAGAGAAAAGGGGGAAAGAGACAACAGAATAGTGCAAGAGCGGCACAGAGAAGGACACAGAGATGAAGAGAAGAAGGAATGTAGCCGCTGATTATGCAATAACTAATCAAAATCTCAGAATATTCTGACATCAACAGGAATTTTTACTACTTCTATTACTTCAGTTATTGTGTGACAGTGTTACAACGTATTTCTAGTGCTGGAACAATAAAGCAGTTAATCAACCAGCTTATTAAAAGAGAATGAATGAAAACAACATTTAATTAATCATTTTTATAACTTATTTTGTAAAAACTGCAATATGCTGGTTCCATTTTTTTAAATGCAATAAATTAGCTATTGTCCTCATTTAAACTTAATGCCTTTGGCCTTGTTTACTCTTTGTTCAGTAAATAAGTTTTGAACTCATTTTGAAGTGAAGTGTGTAAGAGGTACAGGGATGTGTCCATCCCACACTTTGGTCTAGAGTGACCCCACAGTTTACCTTGCAGAACACAGGAGTTTCTGATCTACACTCCAGTGTTCTAGGAGGTAAAATAACTCATATTACCCATGGAGTTTGGTTGGTTTGTAGAGAGCAATATTTGGCTTATATAACAGCAGTCTCAGACAGTTTACTAAAGTGGTGACAATTTAGCGCACACTTAAATAGATATTGATTTTTTAGGTGGACCTCTTTTAAGTGGCTTAAAGATGTTTTGCTGCCGACTCTGTCCACAGCAGTACATTGCTTAGCTTCCATGCTGGTACTCCTCTGTGCTTCTGTAAACAGAGGGCATCCCGACCAGCATTTACTATAAGTAATAAACTGACTATCGATAAGTAGTTCATGCAACCTCACATTAAATAATCCAAACTAATGTAAATTTAGCCTAAAGCAGTTATCTATTAACAAGTGAAACTGAATGGCTCTTTATTTGAATCAATCCTGTTAGTGAACATCAGATTTTATCTGAATGTAACTGTCAGCAGTGATGGTTTTGCTGCCATTATTTCCTCTAGTTTGTTGACACTGTTATATATATATATATATATAGTTGGCAGAAATTACTCACATCAACAAGTTTGAATTACAACTCTGAGAATGACATGATTTTACCGCTCAGCTGCTTGTAATTTCACTCACAACTCAAGTCAGCCTCTATGTGTCAGCCCTGTGATTGACTGGCAACCTATCCAGGGTGACCTGCCTCTTGCCCACTGCATGCTGGGACTGACTGCAGGCTTCTGTGACCCTGAACCGGACAAGCGTTAATGGATGGATGGAAGTCTACAATATGACTTCTAAACACATAATTATGAGTCACTATATCATGACTCAGTCATAACTAGGAGATACTTGCCGTTTCTAAATATATGTGGCCCAGTGACTTCTACAAGAGAAAGATGGAAAAACATTTGAAGCTGCAAAAGAAGTCTGATCTGTAAAAACAGAAGACATGGTTCTTCATTTCTTACAGTGTGGAGACTTGTGCCAATATTCTCCTCGATATGAGCCGCTCTAATCACTGCATTCATTCATTTTCTTTTTTATCATTCTCCCAAACACCACACAGTTATTGTCTATTCCTCATAATTTGAAATCACTCGAGTCGAACACACGCACGCACTCGCCCGCGAACCCATAATTCAGTAAGTGAATAAGACATTCAGTCTACGGTGGCAGAGATTAGATAAGAAAGTGAGCAGTCAGACTGCCGCGGCAGGAAAGCAGAACAAATGAACTGCACTCGTGATGGAGAGAGCTTATACTGTGAAAGCCATAGCCCTGATCTTTCAAGATGAGTGGTTTTCTATGGAGGGCAACTCTCCAGCACTATTCACCATGGAACCCGATTACTACAGTTTACAAGGAGATTTACCCATTCATCTCTTCATGCTTCAAGCACGCTGTGGATATCAACTATTGTGTAGTGAATCATCCTATTGTACATCATGTGTTGCATACACATATTGATTTGGTACACGTATTTATTGAAGGAAAAGTTTAACATTGTAGGAAACGTGCTTGTTTGCTGTATTACATGCTGTCAGATGTGAAAACTGATATCAGTTATGTCTCTGTGGCTTTGGTAGAGGAAGGTGTTTAGTCTAGCTTAGCAAAGACTGTAACCAGGGAAAAACTGCTGTCTCAGCTCAAATAAAAGTGAAGCTTCCAACAGCTGCAGAAATCTCTGATTTACACGTTGCATCCTTTGAGTTAGCAGCTAAATTGATCACCTGTGGATTCAGAGTTAAAATCAGATAGTTTTGTCGCTAATAATATGCTAGGTAAGATGCTATAGTGTTTCTAACAGGTTAACACCTGAGAGTCATCTGCACATTGCATCAAGCTAAGACAAGCTAACACAAGCATAAGGCTCAGTGACAGCAGCATTTCAAACCAAAATCTGTTTTCTGTGGAAAGCTTTCAACTTTGAACTAAAGAATGGACCAGCCCTTCCCAAACTTAAGGCAGGTATACATGGTGTGATTTTGGGCTGTCCCAAACGAAAGATGACCATTTTGAGAGAAACATGGTCATATCTTTTGTTGTGGTCTTACGTCACACTGACAAAGCTGGCCGTTTCTGACAGTGTCAGAAACTTGGATAACCATCTCACAATGTGACTCCTGCCATAGCCTACGTTTACTCACCTACCCACCACTAGGAATGCACGAACATACGTTTATGTATGATATTTTACCATACTAAATTAATTAAGTAATTTCAGTGAGATCTGAGAGTGCAAGTAGTCACTACATCACCGTGTTTCCATCACATCGTATATTATATGTAGATGCACAAAAGAATTGTGCTGCGTCACGTTCTTGTGTGATCAGGCATTTAAAGAAGTCAGCTTTCAAAAACTGTTTGTTAATGCACCCTTTTGGCCCTTTCACATTTATTTAAAATTCCAAGCTACTTATATAAATTCTATATCACAGAAGCAGTGGACTGCAGGCCCAAAGTATAATTCTAGTTTTAAGGATTACATAGAAAGTGTTTTTGACTGAATCAATTTTGTTCTACAGGCCCTATGAGGCTGAATCTCCACAGTATTGATACATGAATGTATAATGAATCTTCAGTAGGTATTTATTTATTTATAACTCCTCTGTTTTCTCATATGAGACTGGGCTTGCTGGTCAAATATACTTGTATTTGGGAAGTTATTTCAAAATAGAACAGCAGAGATTGTTTGATTTTGTTCTTTTTTATTAACAGAAACCCTCTTGGTGCTCGCAGGCTGACCTGTGTTGACACACACACACACACACACACACAGACACACACACACAGGTGCGTTGTGTGTGTTTTTGTCTCTACATCCTGCTGAGCCAGTGTTTGCAGACCGATTGGCTCAGGGATAAAGCCCTGTGACCTGGCATCCATCCAACCCTCCCATTCTCTACTCACCCAGTGCTCTCCCTGTCTTTCTTTTCTTCTCTCCCTCCTCCTCCTTCTCCTCCTCCTCCTCCCCCTCCTCCTCCCCCCTCTCTGCCCCCTGTTCTCTCCCCAACATCCTTTTGTTTATGCACATTTTGAATTTGCTCATAAAAAAACTGAATGGAAAGGAATTTGGGAAAAAGCATAAATACAGCGAGAAGTGTTTGCTCTGGTCTGAGGTGGAAAAGTTGATGTGTCAGCAAAGAGAAGATGCAGTAAAGGCTGATGGAAACACATTTTCCAAATAAACAATGACATTGTAGGACCTGCTTCCTCTTCTTTTTCTTCTTCTTCTCCTCCTTTATTACTGCCAAAGAGGAAAGCTGTCAGAATTCCTGAAAAAGAAAGAATGAAAAGGGAGGCTGACAAAATGACGGTGTGTTTGGCCAGAGGGGACAAAAAAATTCATGAAAATAAGATAAATAATAACAGCATTGATGATCTCTTGACAATAACCCCACAGCTTTAGTTAGTGAACAGACTTTCATATTCATATTATACTTTACAGACCTTTGTGAGTTTGTTTAATATCTGCACACCTGTTCGGAAATACACCCCTTTCCTGTTTCTTTAGTTCATAGCTCCTGTGCTGAACCGACAGCCACCAGGGCACTCACATGTACTGTGTGTGTGTGAATGCATGTGTGTGTGTGTGTGTGTGTGTGTCTTTTGGTAATGACATCATTCATAGTGTGCAGAGGATGTTGACAGTGGCAGAGGACGTGAGTGAGTATCCGTGTGTGTGTGTATGTGCTAGCTTGGCAAAGCAGTTGGCAGATCACCATCCAGGACACACACACACGCATGCGCACACACATACTGCTGGTTTCACAAAGATCTGGTAGACTAGTGTTCTCAGTTTTGCTGTTAGGCTGATCTAAAGTAAGTCAGACAGCTACAAACAAATGAATTCTGGTCACCTTTATACATTTTTTGTTTTTTTATATTGCTGCTGTATCCCTAATCCTGAATTTTCCCAGGAAAATGCCACTGTAACTAACATTGTAATTGTGCCAGACTTGTGCCTCCTGAAATTGTTTCTAAAGGCACAACTTTTCTTCTATGCTGGAGTAAACAGAACTGAGCAGCTTGTCTACAGTTGAATTTTATAATTTCCCTTACAACATTTGAAGTACTACCAGAATCAAAGTATAAGGCTAGAACGCAAGTTTTTCTTAACATTCTTTTTAAAATCATTAGTCACAAAGGATCATGTACACCAGAAAGGCTAAAATGAGTAAATCCATGTGACTAAAAACCAAACACAGTATGATACAGAAGTGATGGTATCTCAAAAACTACAAGTTAAAACATTTGGTACCATTGATCTCAAAACAACTTTGGCTTTTTAACAGAAAATCAACTTTGTGTACCAAATATGTGAAATTAAAAATCTAAAAAGATTTAGTCATGTGTAGCCACATGTATTGAGAGTTTCCAAAGCAAATTTTGTTTCCACCTCTAACAGAGAAAAATCTATGAGGCTTTCGCTTAACATACTAATTATAGATGTTTCAGTTGCTAGTTGCTTTTCAGTGCGAGGAAGAGGAAAGGCAGACAGCTATATAGATAAATTGAAAAAGTCCACTATGTGTTTCACTGGATTTATCACATGAACTCTAAGGTAACAATAATTTCAACCATGTGGTTTAGTGTGAATGTAGTGTGATTTACCCAAAATTCTTATCACTTTATCTTATTATGTGTAACAAAGATGTCTATATGTTGGGAGATATGGGTGAAATCAGTATCACAATAGTACTATAATAAGAATAGTTTTCCAAAATCTGTAAAAATCATGATTTGACAAATGTATGCAAGATTGCTTCACTATTACTGTAAGCTTTAGATCAGACAAAGCAAACCCTTCAACTCGTCTTGCAGCTTTCATGAAATTATTCTTTTAGAGCATAAAGTGATGACACCGTATAATAATGTCATCACAGTAGAGACCTCTAAATGTCAACATGCAATAATGTTGAACTATGGCCGGGCCCTTCAGAGCCACAGTCAAAGTCTATCTGTATGAAACCAGCACCTGCTTAAGAGTTTCATCAGGGATGTCACATTGTTTCAGGGCATTTGAGCATAATACACTGTGTGTGTGTGTGTGTGTGTGTGTGTGTGTGTGTGTGTGTGTGTGCGTGTGTGTGTGTGTGTGTGTGTGTGTGTGTGTGTGCAGAGTGGGACACAGTAAATGGGTCATATGCAGTGGAGGAGGATGACCTTGGGAATTTGTCCTGTTTTTCTTCACAAGTCTGCCGACGCAGTTCTTTGTCTCAGAGAGAGAGAGAGAGAGAGAGAGAGAGGTAGATACAGTGACAGAGAACTGAGAGTGAACCGATAAACTCAAACTCAAACTTCCCCAAACTGTTGCTACAAAGTTGGAAGTTGTCGAAAATATCAGTGTATGATGCAGTGATAAGATTTTCCAAAAAGATTCTCTGTGGAGTTTTAGGCCTCGACGAACACTAAGGGACTCTATGATGTGTTTATCTGGAGCACAAGGACACTCAAGAAGAAGAAGAAGAAGAATACCACTAAACATGGATGCAAACAATGCTGGATTTAAAATATTTTTAAAATGGGCTTTTATGAGGAAGGACATGCATTTTAACAGATTTGTCAGACCCAATTGTAAACCCTCTGTGATGTCACCTTTGTGGACTGCTGTTTTGAAGCCTAGAGTTTGACATTACGACCAGTGCCATCTTGGTTTTTTGCAACCAGAACTATACTAGAGCGTGGAGCTGGTGGGCAGTGCTTGGTCTTGACTCGCATTCAGCAGGAAAAAAGAAAAAAGAAAGAAAATCACATACTTTTTCATGTTATAGTTTACAAAACACTAAAATAAGTTTCTGACAACATTTGAGGCAGGATAGGCAATGAAGTAACAGAGTCTTGAATCATACTTGATCAGCACTGTCTGGTCTGAGTTTTGTGAGCTTTGTGCTTTGCACTAGATGGACTCACTAGGAATGACTTTTCAATCACAGGATAGCCACGCTCTGAAGCATACCCTGCTTTATCAGCTATGTTACTCTAAATGGGACCATAATTTACTAAATGAACATGATGCTGTACAGAAGAAGACCTGAAACCAGCAATGGAGACCATTAACTCATTAGGAAACTGTTGACTGAGATCATAAATCAAGTGAGAAGTAGTTTCATTTCTCATAAGAGTACATACAATCAGACATCTATTTGAAGCCAGTGGAGTTGCCCCCTGCTGGCAATTAGAAAGAAATTGGGTTTAAGGCTTTTGCATTGGTTTCCCTTTTCAGACCTGAAAGTTCTACTTATTAGTATAAAGTAAGAGCTCAAACATGCACAGAGGGGGAGTCACACTATATTTGTATTAACAATAACTGTGATATTTTAAAATGAAATATTGATATCACATTAATAATATACATGATAATATGGTGTAAATAAATAATCAAGCTGTATGCTCTTAAATAATTTCTGTTTCTTTCAGTTCTTGCTTTGTCTCCCTCTCCCAGTCTCCCCAATTCATTTGCTAAAAAACCAAAACGCACAAATAACAAAGTTAAAGATGAATTTGACTGATAGCATTACTTTTTTTTTTTTTTTTTTTTTTAATTTTCAATAGATATTCCAATACTAATGTTATGAATTCTTTTGGCCAGTTGATATTGTGACAGCCCTGCTACACACAATGTGTTTTGGTGATTAACACTGAATGTATATCTTTCATTTGTTTACAAGAAAACGCCACAGGGCAACTTTAATTGGAGCAAAAAAATAAATAAAATAAAATGCTGAAAAGCAAACCCAGTCCAGAAATACACTAAAGAAAACAGGAGTGTTCACATTCAGTCTCATTTTTTCACCAGCTGTCTTTGATGTTATTACAATAGTAAAATGTTTGCGATGTTGAACACAAGCGACTCTTCACACACTTTGTTTAAAAGAGAACTTTGTGCATGTGAGTTTAACATTCTTTGTATTTTATAGCTCGTGCTTTGCAGCCTCAGTTTTATTGGCTCTTGCTGCTGTCACATCCGCTTTTATGTTTCCTCCAGCTCTCATTGGCCAGATCCACCTGATCTGATCGCTGGATATCAAACGAACATGAAAACAGCTGCAGGGCCACAAATGTTAAATGTCTGAGTCACTAAGTGAATCCACATTATGTCATTACCTCTAATGTGTTTCCTAATGCAGCTTTTAGTGATCTGACTCATTGTTTTGGATGAGACTAAAGTTTGGAAATAAAATTGATTGGATCATTCATTTGTGTTTACTTAAAAGAATGACTCCAGTATAATCACTCACCAACTATAATCACTTAAAAATGTTTTTTTGTTCCTCAAGTCTTGTAGTCTAACTTTTCTATTCACAAATGTCTGAATATACCACCCAATATTGATTCAGACAATAATAATAGTATCAATCGTTCATGTTTGAGTTGTGGCTCTTCAGGATGCCATTTTTCAATATTTGTCATAACTGCATGTTATGCAAGTATTTCTAAATCAGGCCAGCTGTGTGCTGCTGTATGTGGACAAATGGTTGTGGTGTCTGGCCCAGCAGTGCCATGCCTGCTATACTGGGATATGTGGGTCGTCAGCTATTTTAATCCACAATGTTGCCAGGAATACCTGAGGGAATAGACCAGTGCTGCAGTGTGTGTGTGTGTGTGTGTGTGTGTGTGTGTGTGTGTGTGTGTGTGTGTGTGTGTGTGCGCGTGCGTGCGCGCATGCGTGTGTGTGTATTTATG